>CM042751.1:30540409-30547909 GCA_022496165.2 Catalaphyllia jardinei
ATTGGGTTACAAACATGCCGTGATCTGGAACTAATTAGCATAAACAACATCGGCGAAGTTCAGGAAAATCAGCCAGATCTACTTGCAGAATACGATGATGTCTAAGGCCTCGTCGAAGGCGAATACCACATCGAACTATCGACAGATGCCAAGCCAACGATTCACCCTCCGAGGAAAGTACCATTAAGCCTCATGCCAAAACTACAAGAAACACTCGAGAAGCGGCTCTTACTTCGGGTAGAAGACACAGTACACTAAACAAAAGAAAGCCGCTAAACAAACCTATTGTCTCCATTGTTTTCCTCGTTCTTTTGTCCTTTTGTCTTCTATTATTGTACGTCAGCTCTGTCTTCTACACGAAGTAAGAGCCCGAGAAGCTCACAAAGCAAGGAGTAGTAAGCAAACTGGATCGGGCCACCGACTGGGTGAATAGCTTAGTCATTGTAGAAAAAAAAGATGGATCACTTAGACTTTGTTTAGACCCGAAAGACCTAAACAAGGCAATCAAAAGAGAGCATTACAAGGCCCCAACAGCTGAAACCATATCAAGCAAACTCAGCGGAATGAAAGTCTTCACTGTCATCGACATGAGTAACTGCTACTGGCACAAGAAACTGGATGAAGAATCCTATTTGTTCACGTTCAACACGCCATTCGGAAGGTATAAATTCAACCGAATGCCATTTGGTGTCTGTTCAGCATCTGATGTAGCACAGAAAATGGTTGATGACAACTCCTCTGACATCCCAGGCATGTTAGCAGTACATGATGACATCATAGTCGCAGGCGCTGATGGAGAAGGACATGACACAGCACTTAAGCGGGTGCTAGATCGCGCCAGGGAACGCAACATCAAGTTCAATCGGACGAAAATCCAACTACGTATTGACAAAGTCAAGTACCTAGGAAGTATTGTAAGTGGTGAAGGATTCAGGCCAGACCCTGACAAGATCAAAGCCATCGTCGACATGCCGCAGCCACAAAACAAGCAAGACTTACAGCGCCTACTAGGAATGGTCAATTATCTATCGCAGTACATACCAAATATGTCAGAAATCACGGCTCCCCTGCGCTCGCTACTCAAAAAACAAGCACAGTGGTCATGGTATGACGAACACGACCGCTCACTAGCCAAGATCAAGGAAGCTCTGACAAGCAGCCCCGTTCTACGATTCTTTGATGTCAACAAACCAGCCACCATACAAACCGACGCCTCTCAGAACGGCATGGGGGGTTGCCTGCTTCAGGAAGGGCATCCTGTAATCTACGCATCAAGATCACTGACCAGTTTCGAAGAGAACTACGCACAGATAGAAAAAGAACTACTAGCCATAGTATTCACGTGCGAGAGATTCCATCAATTCGTGTACGGAAGGGAAGTGACAGTGCAAAGTGATCACAAGCCTCTTGAAGCAATCATGACAAAACCACTTTCACAAGCACCACCGAGGATTCAACGTCTCCTCATCAGACTACAGAAATATCAACCTACTGTCCAGTATGTACCTGGAAAGTACATGTTCATCGCCGACACTCTGTCGAGAGCTTACCTAACAGGAAGCAATGAACAACAAGATATCAGTGAAGATATAGAGGTCATGGTGCACAGTTTTGTAGCAAGAATGCCAGCTACCCCCGAAAAAATTGCTGAGCTCAAGGAGGAGACTGCAAAGGATGCATCCCTTCAAGCACTTCGGAAACAAATCATACATGGCTTGCCAGACCACAAGCAAGCTGTACATCCAAGCATCGCCCCCTACTGGAACGTACGACACGAGCTTAGTGAAGCAGAAGGCCTGCTGTTCGATGAACAGAGAGTCATTATACCTAGAGCATCAAGGAAGAATATTCTCATGCTGATACACGAAAGTCATCTAGGGGTGGAAAAATGCAAATCCCGAGCAAGAGCAACCGTTTACTGGCCTGGAATGTCAAATGATATTCAAGAAATGGTTTCAAAATGCAGCACATGTTCCACCTACAGGAACAGAAATCAGAAAGAACCCATGATAGCACATGAGATACCTGACCGACCATGGCAGAAGCTGGGTTCCGACCTTTTTGAACATAAAGGGAAGTCATACCTCCTCGTAGTAGATTACTACTCAAAGTATATCGAGACTAGCCTGCTGCAAGACAAGACAGCTGGAACAGTTATCATGCACATGAAGTCAATATTCGCGAGACACGGAATTCCTGAAGAACTAGTGTCGGACAACATGCCGTACAACAGCCGAGAGTTCAAGGATTTTGCCAGCAGCTGGGGATTCAAGCTGACTACCTCAAGCCCAACATACGCTCAATCCAATGGGCTAAGTGAGCGAGCTGTACAAACCGTAAAGAGAATACTCAAGAAAGCTGATGATCCATACATTGGCATGTTGGAATACCGCAATACTCCAGTCACCGGGATGACATATTCTCCCTCCCAACTTCTCATGAGCCGCACAGCAAGGACAAAGATTCCAGCAACAAAGGAACTGTTGCAGCCCTGTGTACCTACCGATGTCCGTCAACAATTAGAATCGCGTCAAAGGCAGCAAGCATTGTATTACAACAAAGGAGCAAAGCCCTTACAGCCCCTGAAGGCAAATGAAAATGTTCGCCTCCGTCAAGGAAGTACTTGGGTACCCGCAGTTGTATCCGAGTCAGCCAACACACCAAGATCCTATATTGTTACCACAACAAACGGGCAAGATTATCGGCGCAATCGACGTGACCTCCTACAAACTGGTGAACCTCCGCACATCATCTCAGGACCAGCCCAACCATTCGAGCCTGAGACGGAAGAAACCCCACCAGATCCGAGTGAAATATACCAAACCAGCCCTGACAACTCTCACGCAGAGCCCGCAGAACCGGAACCTGTTCAGCCAAGAGTCTCGACCCGGAAGAAGGTTCTTCCGTCTAAATTTAAGGACTTCGTCATGTCTTGAGTGAAACTGTAGATTCCCATTCTTCTCTTCGTTTGGAGAAGGGAGATGTGATGAATATTATGGACTAGGACACGTGATTGACATTGTGATTTGATACTCTACATGAACACATGTAAAATATAAAAAAAGAGAGCACATTAATTCAATAAAACAGTGCAGTTTAGTACAGAAGGTTTAATACGTTTTACAAATATGACCGGCCATCGATCAAACGGCACGTCATCAACATTGCGTGGAAGGAAAGGAGTGAAATGAACAATTTTAAATGACACCAACAACCTCATCTTACAAAGGTGACATTTTATTCCTCTATTAATTTGTAAATACATCACAACTTACTTTAAACGAAACAACTTTGAAGTTGGGTGAAACAACTTTAAGTTGGGTCGAAACGACTTTGAGTTGGGGCGAACGGACTTGGGGCGAAACGACCTGTTTCCGCTCCAGTACCCACAAAAGCAGCGCGTTTTTTTCTCGTCTGTTCAGTTAATTTTTTCAAAGCTTACGTGTTTGAATAGACCATTTTACAGTTGTCTGCTCAGTGGCCTGGCCTTTGAATGGCAGCGAGGCTGCCGGTGACCTTGTTTTGATACAGACCTCACTGCTTTTGTTGTGTAAATCAAGGTGTTCATATGTTAACTAGTAGCATTTACATGACAAATGCAGAGAGGTCTGTATCTAAGCAAGGTCACCTCCAGCCTCACTGCCATTCAAAGGCCAGGTCACCAAGGAGACAACTGTAAAGTGGTTTATTGAACAAAACAACGTACGTTTGTTGTTCCAAGTTACCATGCCAACTTGAACAAACAAAACACTTTTCTTGACCACGCCTTGGAAACTGAAGCAAACAATGTGACTGTATTACTCACTACACTTCAGGATACCTGGCACTAAAAATGGAGGCAAGGAGGGAAACGTAGCCGATGAAACCAGTGAAATCTAAGACAGCGAAAGGCAACAAAACCAGCTCTGAGAAGGCAGGACCTGCTAGTACACGATCCAATTCTGACACTGATCTTCCAGCTGAACAACTGGCACTAAATAAAGAGCAAAGATCATTTAGAAGTCAGAATCAAACCATGTCGTGTAGCAGTTATTTCGCTACCGAACGTACCTGCGCCTACCTGCAAGACCGAGTGCTGACCGAAAATGCCAAATATCTGACCCCGAAACAGATGCGCGCACTGGAATTGGACATCTTCGAAATCTTGTTTGACAGAATGAAGGCAGAAGATAGTCAGAGCAGGGAGGAGAAAGAACCTGGAAGGTCTACAGTCATCAGCTGGCAAGATTTCATGAGGGAGTTTATAACGAAGTGAACCTGAAGCCGAATTTGAGAGATAAACCGATTACGTTCATAGTAGTACTACACTAATTACACCCTTGTTGTCCTATAAAAATACATTTCATAATAATATCGAGGTTGAAATTTGCGAGATTTTAAGAATGTTTTAAAAATGAAAGAAATAATTTTTACGGTTTAGTTAAAAACAATACAAATATTTGTTTTTAACTAAACCGTAAAAAATTATTTCACTGACCAACAGAAACGGCACTAAACGAATGTTTGATACTATAACACTTTTGCAAGAAGTTATGTGTGCCATAGAGGCTTGGTTGCCTGCAGTCTGATTCCAAAATCACTTTAACATCATACGCCATAGTCTAAGAGTATTCACAATAATATATTCAGCCTAAAATCGGCAGAAAAACAAGAATATTCAGTCTTGGCCGCGGAAAAAAGAACAATATTCTAATAGAGAAAAGAGTGTATCTCTTTGAAATCGAAAGTAAAATATTTGTATTTCAGTAATTTCCTGCATATAAGCGCGATTGCCATTTACAGTTTTGATGAAAAGAGAACTTGAGGCAACTTTTGCCGTTGGTTTTGTGGTAGTTAGATTTCAGAAAAACAAGTTATATCGTTGCTTCATTTATGTTTTTAACAATCTACCCCAATCGTTATTTTTAGTGGTGTAAAATTCATGAAATATTCCTGTGACGCAGTCTTAACGACGCCGGGCGGCTCGTCATTCCCGGCTATATTTCACAGGTATTAATCAATTTTAACTGTATGAATTTTATTAGCTCATAGTTTAATTTAGTCCTTAAGTTTATTTTGAGTATGTGTTGTTCTAATTTTCCTCAAAGATATTTGATATTAGAGTAGCTAAAACTATGTAAATGTTCGTTCAAAATTGACCCACTGATTGACCAGCATTGATTCGCAGTATTTTACAGGGTGTAACACCCTTAAACCTTTCTCGAACAAAACCCACCCTTCCGAAATATAATACACTAGAACAGAATAGAAACAAACGTTAACGTTGAGAAGTTCTAGAGCTCGATCCTTGGTATAAGTTCGCGAAAAACATTGCAGACTGAATCGCGTGGTTTTCCATTACGCTCGACACACATTTTATAGCGTAACGTGTACTGAATGAGTAATAAAGTGATATTCCTTTGACTGTCTCTATTTATTGCTATTACTATAATTTTTAGGCACGACATCCAACAACAAACGCTAAGTGTCTTTAGAGTAAAAACAATCTCGATGCAAAAAGATACTTTTGTGAAAAATGGCAGATCGCTTCCCTGATATGTAGCTCCTGAGAATTCCTCTCCTACAAATCCGAAATAACTTTTGCAATTTCCGCCGAACAAACATCAAATACGCACAATAAGTTTAGACCAGACTTTCTGCGGGAATTTTGTGAACAAATTTGACTGCCGGGTATTTAGTCCACTCAAGAAGAAGAAATCACAGAAGGAAGAAAAGCCTGCAGGAGTAGTTAAACAAATCTAAATCTTGAATCTTGATCTTGATCCAAGTTAGTCGTGAGTACAGACCTCACTGCTTTCGGTTAAGACCCCGGTCAAGATTAACTACTTAATGACCTCGACCGTTCGGTCGTTACGGGAAAATCTCAAACTGAGGCCTTGCCGTAATGACCGACCGATAACGAGGTCAATACGGGGTTTGAGATTTCCCCGTAACGACCGAACGGTCGTGGTTATTAAGTTGTTTATTATTATATGCACCAACAACAAAAATAAGGATGGTTTTTTAATTACTGTTTGCTTTGTTTTTGCAAACCCGTAATCAGCACCAATTTTAAAGCTTAGAGGAACAAAATGCCAGTTTTGCATTTTAAATCTCTTCTCACAAAAATTCATTATACTCTGCAGTGATAATGTGACTGAACTTAGAGGCATTTCCAGTCAACACGTGAAATCATGATGGTACAATTTCTTCTCCCTTTGGGGGGTAGGGAGAGCAGAGAATCAGGAGCAGTTTGCTTGATTTACTTCTCATTTTTTTTTCTTCAGATAAACATGTTAAAATGTACTTTTTAACTTGTAGCTATATGAGATGAATATATCTGGCACTAAAACTTGATTTAAACATCAAGCCTGCCTTTAAGTCAATTTCCAGGAGCACTAGCCATATGCAAGGTTCTGATTCTCACTTGACGAAGTATCAGAAAAGAAGGACCAACGTCTATCATGTAAGAACCAAAGAAGACAAAATGCCCCCTACCCACCCAGGTGCAAGATGCGCTAAAATAAAGCATGGTGTTGGATTCATTCTCTCACACCCTATACAAATACGAGTCATTGGAGTGAAAATTTTTTCAAGCCAGTGAAAGAAATTGCATGCTTTTTTGACATCTGCATCATATGCCGTCTGCAGTGTATTCCATCTTACATGCCCTCTTTGGATTCCCTCATCTGATTCTTTCTCTGAATCAATCTTCAATGCTGTTATTTCATTTTTCACCATTGGGCCCTTGTGCATCTCAGGATGAAAGTTAAACATTCTTAAAATGTCATCTGAAGAGGGCAGAGTCTGTTTGCTCCAGGGAAACAGGCAAACCTCAATAAGCCCAGCTCCTTCATTACACCAAGCTCCTATGAAATGACCACGAAAATAAAACACTCCTTTAGTCATGTGATGATGACATGCAAGAAATGGAATATTTCTAAACATCAGTGGTTGCACAACTTCATGGCACAAAAAAATGAGAAAATATGCTTTAAGTACAGGTTTCTTCATTCCCCCATGAAAACAGTTGCCAAAAATAATCAGCTGGCAGATATCTAGTAACTTGATGCACAGCAAACATGCCATGGAATTGGTCAACTGTCATTGGAAATTCAAATGGGGTAGAGCTGTCCAGAGCCAAAGTCTTTAAAGGGAAATAAGGCTGAACTGCAATTTCAGAAGATCTGCGGGGCATGGGGTCCATGACCAGAGTGGATTCGCTGGTTCCTTTGATGCACCATGATCCAGACAGATCCAGACAGATCCAGACAGATCTTGGATCACTGATCCGAACTCGGATCACCCCAAAGGAATGTACCCTTAGTCTTAAATGAGTGTTAGGTATCAGAAAGAGGATCAGCTCCTCAGCAATCACTATTTAAATTTATCTTGTTTCTCTAGATTCTCTAGAATCAGTCTTTACTTCAATGTTGTACAAATTATCATGATTGGTGCCATAAGGGTATATCCCCCCTGCCCATACCAAAAAAAAAATAGAAATTCTAAGGGGGTCAAATC
>CM042751.1:30555409-30590409 GCA_022496165.2 Catalaphyllia jardinei
ATCTGGAATGAGTTTAACGTACCTGTATTTACCTGTATTTGCCTGTTAGAAACTCTTCGGAGATATCAGGCTTCAGTTTTTTGGTATTGTCATGGATATTTAACTTGACATTGTGATATGATTAGTCAAAATACCGTCAGTCAGTAATACAGCAGATTTGGCATTTCCAATGCAATGAATAAAAGAGCGAGTTTGATAAGGACATAAGATCTAGTCCTCGATTAGGATCAAAAGAATCACCAGCAAAAACTACAAGCGCGCAATTTACACGTATTTTCATGCCAAAACAATCTTTCTTTCATGTTTTTTATTTATTGTTGCTTCAGGTTACAGCGAATATAGATTTTAAAGTATCTCTAGAATCTAACAATAGTTCTGAACAATTTTCAAAAGAGTTTAAAAAGTTGAGATCGTTTTACTTAAGACTATGGGAAGCCACCTTAAGGCTGGTTTTCACCAGCCACGGACCCACAATACCCGATCCCGAAACCCGGGTCCAGGATCCCGATCTTTGATCCCCGAAATCCGATCTCCGATCCCCAACGATCCTCGATTCTCAGTCCTCGATCTACAATCTTCGATCATATTTTCCAGGAAATCACAATCCGAACCTCACGCCTGCTTTTCCAACCAACGCAGTTAGCATCCAAGCGTTCAAAGGTTCTAATAGAATCTGATCACAACAACTCTTTCCGCGAAAGTCACCCGTTTAGCATGTGTCCTCTTGCCGTTGATCTTCATTCTGCTAAATAAGATGTCATAAAAATCCAGAGGCTTGAAGATGTCCATCTCCAACAGTTCCATCTCTTCGTCTGACAAGTTCTGAGCGTTCTCAGTCAACGCTTGCGATTTCCTCTTTTCCATGAAGTAACTTCCACTCCCCGACTTGGTTCCATTCAAAGATCTTGATCTGACCTTCTCATTGCCGCTTTGTTCAGCAAGATTAGAAACAGTGGACCATCTTTTAGTTAACCTTGGTTGATTTTCTCTTGAATATTGAATCTCGAGAACGTCTAATTCTGTGCTTGACTCCAATAAAGACACATCCATTTCTTTTGAATATTTTGTTTTGGAAAATATACACAAGACCGCGTGGAACGCTCAGAATATAATGTCTGAAAACTAGTGACACAACGGTCTTTATAGTAAACTAATAATCTTCAATGAATGGTAGCTCAACTGTTCCAATTTAAACTAATTCAGTTAACGCATCAGTTCTGTTGGGTTGTGACATAAAATTCTGTGCTTGTTTCCAATGAAGACACCATTTTTTTTTCGAATATTATGTTTTTGGAAAACATACACAAGAACGTTTGGAACCCTAAGAAGATAATATCCGAAAACTAGTGACACAACAGGTTTTATAGCGAACTAATAATCTTCAATGGACTCCATCACTTATTGCGTAATATCCATCCCTTATTGCGAAACATTTGGTAAGAAGACTTTAAACTGACTTTATTACGTTAATTTCTGTTCACGTCACAAGTCTGTTGCGAAACACTACTTACGTAGTGGGTCTGTACTTGAAACTATTTACAAAATGAATCCCTCTACTGATTTATGTTGATAAGGATGATAGCTAAGCTATCGTAATGGCAAGATAATTTGGTTTTATCAACTGAGTTGATAATGTGAATTAGCCACCGTAAAGAGATTCAGAAGCTGACATTTCGAGCGCTAGCCCTTCGTCGGAGCGAATCCAATCAGCTTCTGTCCGTCAGCTTCTGAAACTCTTTACGGTGGCTAATTCACATTATCAACTCAGTTGATAAAACCAAATTATCTTGTAATACTCCCACCGACGCAGCACCACAGTTTCTTTAGAAACTTACCCCCTTTATCGTAATGGCAGCCCGACAAGACACCCGTACAAAAACAATGGGGGCGCTCGTCGAAAATTTTGAAAGGAACCACTAAGAGACAGGTCATTATTATTTATCGCCTTTGGTCAGAGGATTTTCAGCTAAAGACAGTAAAATTTAGGTTATCCTTCCTTTAAATGTTATTTTATTGAAGTATAAACCCCCATAGCTGTTGATAAATTTCGTGATCCTCCCTCAATGTCTTCGCACACATATTTAACAAATTGACGTCAGTTTTTTATGCGTCTGTCCTGTTATTGATCATGAATTTCGTCACCACATTGTCAAAGTAGTTGCGGATCCATGAAGCGATAGCCAAGTGGATCCGCAGACTACTTTGACAATGTGATGACGAAATTCATTGTCAATAACAGAACAGACGCATTAAAAACTGACATCAATTTGTTTTTTACGATAATAGATTGTCGAATTTCCCGCTCTCGTTCGCTGACGCGTCGCACGAATTTCAAATTCATGTGTCTGTCCGTATATTGACCATAAAATTTAGCCAATGAGCGCGCTTGAATTTCTGCAGTTATCGTAAAATCACCTTTCGATTTAGTGCTTTTAACAGTCATATGAAATTAATGCTTAATGCTAACTTACAGATTAAGCTGCCATGGTACAGTCTCTTGATCCGTGTCTTCTCGATGTCTCATCAGGGTTCTTAGCAGAAGTTTTTACAGACGTCCAATACAACATTACAGGAGGCATAAATTAAAGCGCGAAGGAGTCCGGGGGTGTGCTTCCCCGAAACTTTTGAAATTGTACGTTCCCAAAGATGCAATTTCATGCATTTTGCGGGGCAAAATTTTACGAAAAATGAGTTGTTTATGATCATAAAATTAGATATAGCAAGTAGCGCTGTTTCACCTTTTTAACTACTATTTTCTTCTTAAAACGTCTCAGTTTGTAAGTCTTAATGTATCGTTACATGTGTACAAATTTTACTGACCGGAACAGGTGGCTACAGTCGATTTTACAACGGGTAGAATTCCGTCGTTTTACTTTGAAACCTGTGGCTGATGTCAGTTGACATAACAACAGCTAACCATCCCAAGTGCTTGAAAACTACAAAAAGTGCTGCTCTTTAGCTAGAGTACCAAATAGCCGTCCACCAAATCTGTATGGGCATTTGACATTCAGTGATGCCCCTTTGGGCTCTCAATTATGTCGTCCTACAAATCCAATGATCCCTCCCAAAATCCTCCGGCGCATCCCCTTCCCCTCCTCCTCACCAAAACCCCCCCGTCCCCTTCTGGTTTTCACCTGTGACGAAGTCGTAGTCGGAGTCATAATTGGTAGCGTCAAACGATACGCACACTACAAGTAGTCCGTCTTTTGCTTAGTCCGTCGAGCGAGATGCGAAAGAAACCTACGCGGCCATTTTTTTCTCGCAGGTTTCTTTCGCGTCTCGCTCGACGGATCAAGCAAAAGAGGGAGTACTCGTACTACTCGTAGTGTTAACGATACGATTTAGTGAAAATCAAACCTTAGGGATCAAATAAAATTCCAGCCACGCCCAGGGTGGGGGATTATATGTATCGTTTAAAAGTTGAAGCAAGCGATTCCTTCACTTTATTTTCTATAAAGTATTTACGAAATTATCTCGAAAAAAAAGCATAATCCGGGAAAAACTCAAGAAAAGACTTTTCTAAATTTTAGTCAGGTCAGTCAAGTCAGCAAGCTTCACTTAATTATAAATGGTGAAGGTCGTGAACGACATAAAGATCGTGTTCGTTAAAAAGAGTGACTTGGATATGTGTTCTCCAGACTGAAGTATATTTGTGCTGTCTAATTGCGTGTTGTTGTCCCTCTGTTGAGGACGCGGAAGTCAGCTAAAATGCTTTCCAGCAAATTACAATCCGTCTCTCGATCCTGCTTTTCCAGGAAGCCACGATCTTCTTACCAATCGCAATGCCGGTTAATAGCATTCAAGTGTGCGTTCAAAGAATCTTTTAGAATCTAATTATAAATACTTTTTCGGCGAAAGTCACCCGTTTAGCATGTGTTTTCTTGCCATTGATCTTCATTCTGCTAAATAAGATGTCATAAAAATCCAGAGGCTTGAAGATGTCCATCTCCAACAGTTCCATCTCTTTGTCTGACAAGTTCTGAGCGTTCTCAGTCAACGCTTGCGATTTCCTCTTTTCCATGAAGTAACTTCCACTCCCCGACTTGGTTCCATTCAAAGATCTTGATCTGATCTTCTCATTGCCGCTTTGTTCAGCAAGATTAGAAACAGTAGACCATCTTTTAGTTAACCTTGGTTGATTTTCTCTTGAATATTGAATCTCGAGAACGTCTAATTCTGTGCTTGACTCCAATAAAGACACTTCCATTTCTTTTGAATATTTTGTTTTGGAAAATATACACAAGAACGCGTGGAACGCTCAGAATATAATGTCTGAAAACTAGTGACACAACGGTCTTTATAGTAAACTAATAATTTTCAATGAATGGTAGCTCAACTGTTCCAATTTAAACTAATTCAGTTAACGCATCAGTTCTGTTGGGTTGTGATTAGCAGTAATTACCACGAGTAATTGTTTGCTTAATTATTTCATTAAGTTACAGCTAGTATGTCATTCGACCTCGTATTTCGAAAAGACACAAAAGAACTTGTGTTTCGAGTGTGGTACAGTCGATAACAAATGAAAAAAATTTCATTGTTTTGAAAATGCTAGAATACCAGGGATACTCAGAAACGTGTAGTACTTCATCCCTTATTGTGAAGCATTCGTAGTACTCCATCACTTATTGCGTAATATCCATCCCTTATTGCGAAACATTTGGTAAGAAGACTTTTAATTAACTTGATTATGTTACTTTCTGTTCAAGTCACAAGTCTTTTGCGAAACAATTCTTACGTAGTGGGTTTGTACTTGACACTATTTACAAAAATTAATCCCTTTACTGATGGATGTTGATAAGGATGATACTTAAGCTGTCGTAATGGCAGCCTCCCCCCCCCCCCCTCCCACTCCGCAAGACACCCGTACAAAAACAATGGGGGAGTTCGTGGGAAATTTCAAAAGGAACCCCGTAAGGTTGGTCGACTCAGTATCCTAAAAAGGACGCAAAAGCTCCCATTGTGGACCTTTTAAGGTTGAACTAAGAGTTTTTAACCCCTTAAAGATGCGACGAACACGCCCATCTTTTTACTGATGGACGTCCCCCATGGAATGATAGTTGTTTACTTAAGGTGGTATGGTACCCTATATATGAGCCAAAACGTTTGTTTCAATTTGGTGAAAAAAGATGAATTGTGTGCTATTGCACTCATGAACAGAAAATGGATTTTGAATGTTTCACTCAAAATGGTTGCTATGGCAACCAGCCACAGCCTTTTGAAGTAGGGGTTTATGAGGTTTAGCGCCAAAACTTCCTGCTCTTTCACAAAACAAGGTTTGACTCTCAAACAAGCATATCGGGTAAGTTTCTGTTTTGTTCTGTGATATGAACCTAAGTTTTGGTAGTTAACTTTTGTTTCCAGTGCTTTTTACAGGCTTACTTTAAAAATAATCTCATTTTACGCCACACCCATTGGACAAATCATCTCCTGTCACGTGACAAACGTTAAAATATTACGATTTTTTTGGTTTGAATCATTATAACCCTATTGGTCTTTGGTTAGCCCAAGTTTCAGAAATTCTTCTTAAATACCTTGCAAAGTAGAAATGTTGGCCTGAAGTCAGTCGGTACAAAAATAGACATTTGAGAAAAACGCACTTAAAGTTTCTTACAACATTTAACTAGCCACAAATAGCGGGGGGGGGGGGGGGGGGGTTTGAGATTGGATCTCGAGGGAGGGTGTGCAATGGTTGTTCTATTTTATAGAAAGTTACCGCAGTTTTAGGAGATTTCCCTTTTCAGAAGGGAAATGAATGAGCCTGTGATGGCATTTGGAGGCAAAACCTTTCACAACTAATTATATCAATCGAGTTACGCATGTCTTCAAAGCTATTCTACAAAGTTTCGTTTGAATATGTTAAAACTAATCCATATTTTTGGTAACGTTCTTATGGTAAACAGCCGTTGCTATGGCCGTTGCTACGTAAAAAAACTTATACCACTGTGTACTTTCCCTGAATTTCACACTCATGTAGAGAAAAATTTGGCAAGATGATTTCAAAATGTTTTTGACAAGTATTCAAGGGTCTTAAATCTTGCATTTTCAAGAAATTCAATTTTTCATGAAAATCACCATATTTTAGGGTACCATTCCCCTACTAGTTAATTAGTTGAGAAAATTAGCGTAATGGGAGTGACGTCACGGTCGGCACACTTACGAAGCCATGTTGTAATATCCTGAATGACCGGAAATTCCCCAACAGCTAGGGGAGGGTGATTTCACCACAAATATTTGTCAAGATGGGATTGCGCAATTAAAACTTAAAGAAACAATTAACATTACAGGCAATCATTTAAAAGTTAATCAAGTAACGACGTTACGAATTGCGTTGTATGTAAAAACAAGTAACATAAATCAATGTTAATAATCATTTAATTAGGAAATTCTCAGTTACTGTTCTATGTGATTCCACACACACAAGTACACAGCATGAACTAAGTTTTCTCCAAATTAATTAGCTTGAATTTCGTTACTCGGAAGTTATAGACATAATTTAAATCACAACGTTACATTTGAGGAACACAAAGACACACAAGGCCCTAACAACTGATTTGTCCTTTCTGGGACTACCAAACTGGTCCAACAGATTTGATGGCGACACTGTTGGTAGATCGAGCGATTTCGAAGATTTTTGATGCTATGACGAATAGAACTTGAAAATTTGTTCATCAACGGAGCGAGGCCCTAATTCAGTTTTCTTTGTATCTTAAGGTGAGTTCTACATATGAGCCAAGTAGCCATCAGGCCGGACCTTATCCCAGTTTTTGTTCGTAGCATGAGGCGACCAGTATAGGATACTATTCCATCACGGAATTACCCCCAGCATCAAGTTCGCCGGTACCCATTTATACACCTGATTGGAGAGAGGCACTGTGTTTTGCCCAAGAACACAGTACAAGGGCTCGAACCCAGACCGCTCGATCCGGAGACGAGCGCACAAACCATGAGGCCATCGCGCCTCCACATTTGATAGAGTAATAAATTAACTACAGTGGAAACCAGTTAATACGACAACCTTCGGGTCATGGAAAATTGGTCTTATTAACGGGGTTGTCCTATTAACAAGGTAGGGTCACATTATGATGCGACACGCCTTAATTAAACATGTAACACACATTGAATACCTTGGATTCTGCTATAAATCAACCTTTTTACAATAATTCCTCAACCTTACAACAACAATTCATTATAACTGAACAAACACAGAGTACATGTAATGGGGAAAAACAATGACGTCTTTCAGTTTCTCAACAAGATACGGCGTCTTGGGAGAAAGGAAATATCCGTTGAAGCCGTTATTTGTCAGATCGTGTCTGTCTTCATTCAGCTTGCTGACCAGTCAATTTAACCCGTCGTATTAGCGGGGTACATGTAATTTCATAAAGAAAATAAGGACTGAGCACTCCAAAAGGTGGTTGTTAGTCGTAATAACGGGGTCGTGGCCGGATTAACGGGGTTTCCGAATTCAGAGAGGAAAATGTTCGGGCTTTTGCTCTTGTAATAAAGTAGCCTGCGAACAGGCTCCCAGCGAGGTCGGAAAATTCGGCGAGTGAGTCGGAGCGTCGTGACTCCGCGAGCGAAGCCTCCCTCCTCACCAGACCGCTCTCGGCTCGTCCCGCTCGCCCTAGATTACAATCGGCTATCTCGCCCTAAACCCATCCGGGAGCCTGCTCGCAGGCTAGTAATAAAGGGGTGGTCACGGTCGTTCTAAAGGGGTGGTTGTATGGCGCGTGGCACTGTCATTAAATGTATTTACATTCGGCGGAGCTAAACTGTAAGTGACAGTGACAAAGAATGTAAATATTTTCCTGTTGGCATGAAATGCTTGCGTGCCGCTATGGCATTAATTTATTCTATTGTTGTAATCATATATAAGGTTTGACAGGCTGTAATGTATTCATCTCAGCTCTCGAACTTTCAAACTTTAATTTAAAGTTCATATCTTCTTTTATGTCTGGCAATCCTACTTCACCTCTAGCCCCCAGAGATTAGTGCGCCTGCATTTGGTTGGGGAATACGTTCCCATTTTTCCCACTGGGTTTTTGGGTTTTCGTATCAGGCGGTTGCACAAGCTTTATAGCCTGAGTGATATTTACTTACATGTGTTATTTTAATTAATGTCTTATTTGAGCTTTGTAATTATACTCGGACGGCATTAAACACTCAGGCTCCCAGTTCGAGCTGCACACCCATTATAACTGTGTAAGACTCATGAATATAAATAGGAATAATCAAAGATTACGCGAGTGCGTTTAAATACCTTAAATAAATGATTTCACTAGCTGGCTGTTAACCTCCTATTGCTAAAATCAACATTTTTCATCAACAACCGAGGTTTTACAGACAGATATATCATAGTGTCAAAGTCCTTATAAACTACGATTTGTTGACTCGTTGCTTGACTTCGCCAGTTTCCGTAGACTTTACCATTTACATTACCTTCAAATTTCGTGGTAAATATTCTCACTTTAACTGGTAATGTTTAAGCGTAAAAGCTAATTTGTATATTCGACCGGATAAAAATTAACAAATGCAATCAAAGTGATGTAGCTGTTCCCACGGTTATTATCCTGAAGCCAAGGCGATTCAAAATCGTGTTCGTGAACCGATATGAAATAAACAAGGCAATTCCCTCAGATTGCTACCGTAAAGCGTCTAAATTCATCAAATTGATGAGAGCACAATAGCGAAACGAAGCCTATAGCGACTGAATGGAAGATCCAGCGCAAATGTCTGCTCACACGCTCACATGCATGTTCGTCACATGTCTTATCACATGTCGTAGTAACAGTACCAGTTTACTGGCCGTAACATGCCCCTGAAAAATCAAGCGGGGTGGCCATTTTTGTGTCTCTACGGGAATGTGATATTTTTCTGTTTTAAACCGTGCACAGGAAACCAATTTTTGAAAGCCACAGGTGAAAAATAGGCTGGTGATCTCCGAACACAATAAACACCTCAATAAATTAATTACTCAATAAATAAATAAATAATCGATTAATTGAAGAAGATTAAAAAAATGTTTTCGTTGCTGTTGCTTCTCGCCATTACAGTTTCAGGAATTTCTCTAAAACTTGATCACGAATACTCTTTCAAATGTGGGACAAGTGGCGATCATTTTCTTGTCACTGCCTTTAACTCCATTGTAGGAGATTTCCAAGAAGCCCGCAGGTTTCAAGATTTCTGACTTCAGCAGCTTCATCTCTTCCGCTAAGCACAACTTTTTGGGATTTTTAGTGAAGGGCACTAATCGTTGTTCTTTCATAAAGCATCTTTGGCTGTGAGCCATGTTTCCGTTCCGAGCTCTTAATTGTCTGATCTTGTCATCGCTACTTTCAGCGAGGTTTGACAAAGTAGACCAGCTTTTAGTTAACCTGGGTTGGTTTTCCTTGGGATACCGAATCATGAGAACTTCTATATCTGTGCCGCTATCCAACGAGAACACTTCCATATCTTTGGTTTTTTGAAAATATAATTCAGACCACTAACGAAATTCAGTTAAGAGTCATGCTTTAAAGCGAAGGTTTCTTTAATTTATTGCGAAACAATCAGCAAGGAAACCTTCAACTGACGTAAGTCTGTAGTAATTTTCATACGTCACAACTTTGTTGCGAAATACCTTTATTGGGTTGGTTGTATTATAATTGAAAATATCATTCAGGCGATAAAATAATTAACTCACTGGTAGGATAAGTTTAGACTGTACTTTAAACACACAGGTCTGGTAAACAACAAGATAGCCTCCTTGAATATGAGAGACTCAAATGGTTAAGTGATGTTAATCATTTCTCGCATTCGGGATTGCCCCGATTGCAACATCGTCTTCCATTAATCAGGGAAACAAGCGACATGATACGATTTGAAATTAATCAGGCAATTACGTCACGCATTACCTGTGTAATTTCCGGTCAGTGCAAGTCAATCTTCAAA
Organism: Catalaphyllia jardinei; assembly: GCA_022496165.2. Taxonomy (NCBI): domain Eukaryota; kingdom Metazoa; phylum Cnidaria; class Anthozoa; order Scleractinia; family Caryophylliidae; genus Catalaphyllia; species Catalaphyllia jardinei. The sequence goes on from CM042751.1 coordinate 30,565,340, forward strand.
ATCATTTAATAAGGAAAAAGTAATTAGTATTGAATGACGTCGAACACTGGAGTTGCATCACCCATAACGTGATCAACAATTAACAAATAATTAGGCAGTAAGGTTACACGCCATTTCCGAATTACATTGTGCCTCTTTCAAAACGAGCCCTGGTGGAAAACATTTCATGAGAATGAATTTATTTTGGATGAAAATGAAGCTGTTGTTGTAGGCGGTACACATTTTCATATGAATAGTTTCACACGAAGACTCAGAAATGGCCTAGTGCTTGTACTAAAACCTCCTGGCACAGACATGTCTGCTAATTGATACTTTGAACCCTTCTTATGCCCGGCACTTCAACCGTGTCTGGAACAGACCCAGAACTGCTGGTTAAAAGAGATCAGATCAGAATATGATTAAAACTAAAGTCAAACATTCCCTCCACTACTCTAGTAAATATTTCTGCTGTTTAATAAACGGAACCAAATGTTTTATTTCACATATATATTACGTTTGAACGAGATATGTTACTTACAAGTCTTCACATCTTGATGATATATACAAATGGCGTCAATCAAAGGTCAAAATAACCTTGCAAATGGAATTGAAACTCTGACAATAAAATTTGGTAACAAACAACACAAGAAAAAGAAAAGAACACTGAGATTGATTGTCACGCAAGTTTTATGCCAAAACTTAATAAAGAAAATCACCAATTCGTTTTAGTCGTTATTTCATCATATCCTTTTCTGCTATTGACAGAAAAAAAACTACTGCAAGAAACTGAACAAACCTCATAGAGAATGCATATTTTCTGATTTGATAATCAGTTCTTGATTGTAACTCAATAGAAAATGATCCAAAAATCACCTTCACTGAGTCCATAAAGAGAGCGGGTGAAGACAGACTGGGAATAAGATCTCTTTCTATTAGGTATTTTAACGACTATTCTACAACAACTCTAGGTTCACGGCAAAGCATACTTCTTTTTCCTTGATTCCTGGGCAAGAGAGAAAACAAGCGCAAACAAAAGCGGAGAACCAGAAAACAAAACAAAAAAAAAACAATATAAACAACAACAACAAAGCGTGCAAAAACAAGCGCAAGCAAAAAGCGGTCACGTGACCATTTCCTCTCTGCTGTAACTTCTACACAACTGGACTTTTGCCACAGTGATAGAAGAGTTTAGTATCACCCAACTAGTGGACTAATGCAAATCCTGCATTTTGATTGGCTACGCTACTAGGGGTCTAACAGTAATAGTCATCGAGTAGCGAAATTCGCCGGTTTTTCTTTCGCTTTTCCCCCGAAATAAATATTTTTTTAACTTGTCTGACTAGTTGGGTGATACTAAAACAATTAGACCCTTCGCCCTCAAGGGCCACGGGTCAATAGCTCATTCGGCTTCGCCTCATGGGCTATTGACCCGTAGCCCTTTCGGGCTACGGGTCTCATTGTTAAATAGACCCGGGCAGTTATTAAACTCCAGTGTGTAACAATTTTCTAGTCACATTCCACACGTGCATTAGAAATTCCAATATCCTGATGTGTGATGATTAAAATCCATAATCGTCAACTTGGATTGAGTAATTCGTCTCTTTGGTTGTCTCTAGCATCAATAGAAATAACTCTCAACGACAGTAATATTCACCCTTTGTCTTAATGCCAGCCGCAACTACAACTCCACGGTCACATTTTCAGAGGGATTCCATTGCTCCTCTTTGAAGTCGTTTTCGAAGAATGTTCACAGAAGGCAAAACCCACGTTAACAACTCATGGGAGCCTGGGCCCGAGCCTTGAAATTGACTTGGTCAAGAAACCTGAATTTCACTTCACTGCCAAACCTAGGAGACACAAAGGAAAAATTATTACAAAAGCCTTGCTTCCAGCACAAGTAGAAGAACTATCACGCCATATGTATGCTTTTTTTAAATAGTAATTTCATGGCCATCACGACCTCAAGCAATGACGACCGGGAAGCCAAGGATGATGCCTGGTGAGACAGGGATTTACAATCATGATTCACCTTTGAATTTCTTAGTCATTCAGATCTATTCAGTACGCCGAGCCTTCTCAGCAGTTTGAGCTTAATATGTAATGCTAGCGTTGAATTTCAAGTACGAAAAATTAGCTCCTGTCGTTTACGCTCTACCAAATACCTAGAACTTGGTCACTTCACGTTTTTATTTTCCCGGGGACAGTAAGAAAAATGTACAAAGATTTATAACGCACGTGCACAGCCACTGATTTGCTCATTAATCCTTTGGTTTGATGGTGTTCCCATGGCTGTTGCTGTCGTGATTTGCTTAGACTGCCTAATGGCACACAAACATAGTGACACCAGTAATTGAAGAACATCATTACATAGGAGGAACAATCTCCTTTTCGGTGGAGAAGTGATCCCGCCAGACTGAGATACATTTAGGGCAAAGACAGGTAAGTAGCTTACTTTCACTGTACTGTCCACAGCTCCAGAAAATATTCTTCCTTTTGTGACAGCCAGAGCGGCCACGCTCCCTTGATGGCGGAGAAGAGTCTGAACACAAGTGAAGCTCTCCAAATTCCAAACCTAGAAAAGAACATTGGCGTCAAAGAGTGTAGCTGACTTGTGTTACTTATCTGGTCAAGAAATTATTTTCATCATAGTTTCCTAAACTATGAATTATTACCAGGACCCTAAAACCCTACCATACCTCCCAAGTCAAATATGTCCTCCGATTGGAGGAGAACGTGTCACGTATCGTGGGTCAAAAACTCACTAACTCCCGAGGGCGAACAAAACTCACTTTCGACTCGCACGTGATCAGGTCGTCTTCCCTGAAACCGCTGCAAATTTGTGAGCCAATTATAGTCAAGTACACGATTTTTTAGCAGTTTGTTTCTATTTTTGAGTTGGGAGGTATAATAAAACATTTAATTACTGGTCCTGCGGAAAACAGTGAGTTTTGTTTCCCCTTCGAACTCAATGTTTGAGTGTGTCGCGGAACAAAATTCGCTGTTTCTTTTGGGGCCAATCAGTGCTTATTGTCTACTCGCGCCTGATTGATTGCGACGAAATATGGCTAGAGTTATATTACGAAATAGACTAAAACAACAAAACATAATAGTTTTACTGGACTTTCAAGGTTTAATAAATACACTGACGAGAAAATGCAGTGTCTCAACTCGAGTTCGGTCCATAAATCCTCGCATAAAGGAAACTAACAGCTTTGGAGTTACGTCAATGATTTATACTTTACTGTAAATTTTTCAGACATTAAAAATTTCGGACGGTTTTATGTTCGGACACACCTTTTGTCCGAAATTAAAATCGTAAGAATTTTTTCGGAACTGTTAAATGTACCACATGTATTGCGGCGTTTTCGATACTGACCGCGAAAACGTCACAAGAAGATTTCCTGCAAAAATAACCATCAGCGAGTGTTTATTTGTTTTATCAACGCTGCGTCTTGTGCAAACGACTCCTTTAAAACAAGAATAACATTTTCAAATTACCCTGAGAGATCTGTCATACGAAGCACTGAATAAACGAGTCTGCCCTGGAGCACTTAGCACAGCAAGACCATATACAGTACCCACGTGACCTGCCAAGAAAAACAAACAAACGTTCAACACGTGTAGATAGAGTACACTGCTTCGCCTCGGTAAAGGTTTGTTATCACTAGTGTATAAGCATAAGTATAAGCCCACATACGCAGATGCAGTAAGAAGTTATTCATTGGCGCCTTGTGTTGGAAATTTTCCTAACAAAAGGCTCTATTGACTGCACACCGCAGGTTACAAGAGGTAGTTTCCTCCTAAATGCGAAAAACGTACACAAAATGTGTGCGACACGTGAAAACGCAAGAGGTGAACAGGAAAAACGTGTTTGAGTTACACGAGACACCACCCATTGCCGTTAAAAAGGTTGTTTTTTTCGCAATGTTTGTTGTTTATTAGCAAACTTGTTCGCCACATTTCGCTTTATACACAAGTTCATTAGCTAGTTAGTTAGCTCCATGCCCTAGTTGAATAATCCTGTCTCATGGTTTGTTTTTCTCAATGTAATGTTTGATCTGTGATCCAAAGTGGATGCGAAGCCATTTTGGCTGACAGTACAAAATAGCCGAAAATCACCATACATATTGTGATGCAAATCAGAAAAGTTAACAACAAAAAAGGGCTATTGAGGCACTTCCTTTAAAGGAGTTGTTTTTCTCATTCTCAATGTGGGCTGTTTCTCATTTATTACGTCGTTGAGAGGTTAACCACACGTGACATCTCGGCTTATAAAAGACGCGGCAAACAAGAAAGGCGTCACTTCGATTTGCAACAGCTATCGAGGCTCCGTGAAGAAACAAAAGAGGAAGAGTAAACGAGAAATGGCAGAGAAATCGACCATGAACGAGGCATACTGGAACAACAAACAGGAGATTACAGAGGAGTCGAGAGTCAGGGCACAAACTACAAATTCGTTAACAAAAACTGCTGCCAGTTCACAACAAGAAAATCCACAGCTTCAAAGGCAAAAGTCTTTAAGCGAGCCAACTGTGAAATTCGCAGACAAGGAAAACATCAATGCCGATCTTGAGCCAAGTGGAAGGCAACGAAGTTCATCGCATACAGTCACGTCCAGTTCCTACTACTTCATCCAAAATCACAGCGCCTCCCTCACTGAAAATGCCAAAAAATTGTCCGAGGAAGAGATGAATGACCTTGTGATCGACATCTTCAAACCGCTGGATTTCTATGAAATATTGTTCGACAGAATGAAAAATAACGATCAACAGGAAAATAACAGCGGACAGAGCAACCAGATATAAATACAAAAACGTTGGATACACGCCGCACAGGTACCAAGTTTATTTCCTTTGACTTGATAAGTTTTTTTTAAGTCACTTCTTGACGTTGAAACTGAATAGAATGCGAAAACAATGCGATGAATATTTTCTTTTTTCATATATGAACAGTTTTACTGCTCGTTCGCTTGTAAACATATATGCTAAACGCTCCTATTTCAAGATTCAGTATACATCTTAAGTGTATGCTTTAACGCGTTTGTCCTTTTTCAAAATACTAACTTAAAACTAACCGTAGGAACTCCAGATTCTGGCGAAGATCGCAAGAAACAATGAACCAAATAAGATATTGTTATCACCTACGAAGGGTACAAAAATAAATTATCTTGTAATGTTTTTTTCGTTTCAAACTCAAATGTAGCAAGTGTACTTAATTGTTTGAGCAAAAACCGAAATAAATTGTTTTGGAATGAAAATGATGTTAATGTTCTCCCTGAAAACACCATATAAAAATCTAGTTTTTAAAAAATCTGTAAGGACCGGCCCACTGGAGAGATAATTTGCAATCGCTCATGTACACTACTGCTTATTTCACTGCGACCCAGCAATGGCATGAAAATTCAAATCGACGAGGAATCGCTAAAAAAGATCTAGGATAGAGCAAATTTAGTCCTGGTATCCCGACCACCTTTGTCATAGGAAAACTATTATTTTCAAACATAAAACAGATCTTAAAAGAAAACTAAAACTTTGGGGATCTATAAATGATTTCAAGGCCGTGAACACCATTTTGAAATTTGGCCAACCACATGGATAGCTTCAGTTGAAGGTTGTAAAATTGTACCTCAGACAATTTCTGAAACACTATAGGGTTAGGGTTTGGGTTAGTAAAGAAATCTGGAGATTGAAATAAATTATTGGGCACATGAGATAGCTGGATGAAGAGTTAAGTATATAGTCGCATTTTCATGGCAATTCAATACTACTATTTGTGAACTTCCAAGCCTTAATTCTATCAGGAAAATTGTTTGTCAGGTGTCGCTAGTTTACTGAACCGTTCCTGACATCGGATTGCCGTAAAAGAATGTTTTGAGCGACGTTTTTCCTGTTTTTAAATGTCGGCCATAACCGTGAAGTCTTCTCTAAAAATTATGCAAATTAGGGGAAAAACGAGAAGGGATTGAGGCGAGACAGTAATCTGTTTCTTCCCGCACCTGCGCGGCTCGCTGCCGGGCACGCTGGAAAAAGAAAGTGACTGCGTGCAGTCTTGCATTTTCAGTAAAAAAACTAAAAGAGCAACATGATAAGCAAATTATCATTTGAAGGAAGAAGTATTACATCTTACCATTGAGTGTTTCCAAATGTTTGTGTGTGTTCACATCATACACCTTGAAGAAAGAGAAGTTTATCAAGCTTTTAAATTAAAACAAAACTAATTAAAAATTACACTCCTTGAACAATACATACATACAATTTATTGAAGCTCCCTTCCCAGGGCTTTTCAGCCACAATATACTAACTAAGACTAACAAATATACAGAAAGAATAAAACTAAATTATTAACTAATTAAAATAAAACGAAAACAGAACAAAATTCAGGCTAAAAGCATATTGACAAATCTCTTCTTAAAAATTCTGCCGTCCACGACTTCCTTAAGGTCTTTGGGGAGACTGTTCCAACATGCAGCGCCTCTGTAGGCGAACGATCGCTGCCCAGTTTTTAGCCGGCATCTCGGTAGATACAGATCTTTTTCATTTCGTGTATTTCTGTTATGTAGATCTAGTCTCCTTGTAAATTTTTGACTGAGGTAGTCAGGCGCCAGTTCATTTAAGCACTTATGAACCATAACAGAATCATTTAAAAAAAGTTTATCAGCAATAGGAAGCCATTTCAGCGACTCCAAGCCATCAGAAATGCGATCATACTTTCTGAGGCCAAGGACTATCCTGCCGGCAAAATTCTGAACCAACTGTAGTCTTTTTATATTTGTTTTGGATGTATTGCTCCATACGGAGGAACAGTAAAATAATTTACTGAAAACAAAAGCGTTAATTAGCGAAAGTAGCGTCTTTCTATCAAGAAGATGCTTAATTCTGTTGATCCTAATTAACCCATGCATACAATCGGAGTCTGTTTTGGTCACAATCTCAATGATCAGTTTTGTCCCTTCTATTGGTTTACAGATGCACTTCTGTAACATCTGTAACATTTTCTGCCCAAAAGTCTGTCATATTACGCCTAAAAACAATGTAAATCGTACGTGTATTGCACCGTAGTCTTGGTATTCTAGTGACAACTCGCAAGTTCTTCGTGAATTGCCACGAAGATTGCCGCGGACAGAACACTTGCTTTATTCGTTCGGGTAGAGCAGTTTTGGCCTTGGTGTTGCACTACTAGTCTACCCTTTATGATTGGTGCAAAAATACTCGCGCCACTTTTTCAACCAATCAGAAGTCGTACTAAAACCAATCGTGACTCGCTCGCACACGTTTTCTCAAGATCAGCATCGCCTACATACCGGATTATCTGCGTCCTTTGTGATTAGTCAAGCAAAAACTCTGGTTTTGGTTTTCCGACACTCGCAATTTTTGGAAATTGCTCTAAATTTGTTACCTGAACTTGGTTCTCGTATGTTCCACACACAATGTACTCTTTAGTGACCGCCAAGGAGTACACACTGCCTCCAGATGTCTGAAGAACTCGAACACACTCTAGAGTGTCTAGGTCCCATAACTGAAAAACAAAAGAAACCTCGTTAAGAAAACTGTGTTAACGAGGTGCTGAACTGGCAGGCGAGTCACAACACACATGACAACTATTTCAAAACGTCTCCCTTTGGAAAGAGTCTCTTCCTTGGGGCCGGTCGCGTCGGAAAAGTTATTCCAGACTACTGTGGGAGAATCTTTGTTTACAATATTTATTTGTCTCATTAGCATAAGCGAAACAGTTTCTAAAGGAGCTACAAAAACATTTGTTGAGTATTGAAAGAGCACGACGTATTGAATAATTTTCGTGCGACGTGGGTTCAAAAACTCAAAATTTTACAAAGAAATGCTTTGGCCTCAAGAAATTTTGCAGATTTTGAAAGCAAATTTCTCCTCGATTAGGGATTCCCGTGTAGGGATGTGTTTCTCTGAGTTCTATATCCTGGCTCCATAATTACTGTATTTTTCATGCAAGAAAGAACTTGATTGCTTGAATACGCATGGGTACATTCTGGGACGTACCTTAATAGTCTGATAGGAGCCACTGAAGAGGTGCCTTTCTGAGGCAACTAACGCGCGCACCCAGTGATTAAGGCCCGTCAGTTCCTGTATGAGCTCCATGGTCTTAAGATTCCACACCTGGAACCAAACCACAGATTTCCAAACATCAGTTAAACACCATTCTTGTTGTGAAAATGGTATTTAAGGAGAGGAGCTATAGAACAGTTGGACTGATTACTTGGAATGTTACGAGTCTTTGCTTTCGAAAAGACAAACATAAACAGCTTTATAAACACACACAAACACATTTTAAAATCCATCCACAATCCATAGTAAAAAATACGGGAAAAACAAAAGACAACAAATGTTCTCTTTCCTACACTGTGCAATAACTTCAGTTCCCGAACACAGACCGGTGTAACAGTCTACATACCTTGATTTTCTTAAGCGATCCGCTGAACAGCATGTTTCTCTTTGTTACCAATGTGCAGACCGGGTTTTCGTGACCACGAATTGAGTCAAGCAGTTCAAGAGCCTCGAGGCACCAAACCTGATATCGAAAAGAAAATGTTGATATCACCATGCAAATTCTCAAAGTCGTCTACATACAACTCGTATAGTACTAGTTGAGAGAATTTACATGTAAGTCAAGACGTACATTTATCCAGTACTCGTTTTACGCACAGTTTACATTCTCTACATAATAACTTGGAGATTTTGATGACAGAACTGAATATGCCGAGATCTTTCAGAAAAATTTGCTCTTTTCAACTGAGTATTTTTAAGGGATGTATCATTATCTTTTTGAGTGGGGTGGGTGGGCAATTTTTTTCTCGCCTTTAGTTTCTCTTTTGGTGGACAATAGCTTGTGCAAGGATTTTTTTAATATCCAAAAGCAGATTTCTCGGGATTTCCAGTTCACTGCTCAGCGGCATGACGGGGCTTCAGTTTTTTGACAGTCTGCTACGGAAGCCGATAAGGGACAATCCCGAAACACAAAACGAAACACAAAACTCCGAAAACACGCCATTTGGATGCGGCAACCGCTGACTGCTGCAGACTGTTGGCGCAAGTAACACGTGACAAAATATTTTTTACGGATTTGCAAAATATTTTTACGGATTTGCAAAATATTTTTCCGGATTTAGCGACAATTCTTGGATTTGTAAACTTGTTTCGGATTTACAAAATAATATTTGTGGATTCAATAATTTTATTAAGATTTGTAATCTAGTTTTTCAGATTTCATAAACTCTTTAACGATGACTTGCAAAAAACATTACGATTTAAAACATTTAATCGGATTTTAAAATCGTTTTTTCGGATTTCGTAAATATTTTGGGATTGTCCCTTATCGGCTTCCGTAGTCTCCATCAAGAACAGGAAATATATCTATAAATTCTTACAGCTAAGCTACGTACATTTATAGTGCAGTCTGCTGATCCACTGTAGAGCTTTTTGCTGTAACACAAAACAGACAAAGATGATAAGCTATTGGCAAGGCAATGTTGCAATACAAGGAAGCTTTTCAATCAAAAATCAAATAGAACCAAATATAAGACAAAGAGCCAACCAATGTGGCATAAAAAGAAATGAGTCAATCAGAGTTCGATTCAGAAATAAGCAGCGGGCGAGCGATGTTAAGCACGGGAAAACATGAAAGCCTTTGGCTTCATCCAGACGTTCAGTAACTTAGTTTCGCACAGCCATTTTTTTCGAAACTAACTAGCCGAAACTAACTAAACGCCTGGAAGAGGCGGCTAGAAAGCCCTTGACAAGCGCGGGAAAATTTGTAACCGAGGTAAACCGTGGGAAAACATGCAACTCTATGCGGAAAAACACGTCACTTATGGCAGGGGTGGGAGAAGTCGCGAGAGCTAGAAGTCGATTTCTTTTAGCTTTTACACCTGACTGGTCTGCAACGCTTCATCCCTTCCATTCGCTACGAACGCTACGTTTGTTCTGTGAGCCATTTACAGAGCTCACGTAACGCAAAACAAAGTAGCGAATGGTTTTTGCCAGATTCCAAAGCTTGACGTACTCGTGTGTACACAAAGCCAGCACAATTCCACTGTGTCCCTCCAGCGTCTTCACGCATTTGTAGGTTGTCAATGTGTCCCACACCTTCAAAAACAAAAGAGAACTCCCATAAGAGAGGACAAAATGCACTTCATGAAATTTTGAAATGCGAAAGCTTGGAACGTAAACTGCGGGTTTCAAGGATTTTTCTTTTTATCGAGTAAGAGCTTGGAATGCGAGCAAAAAGAAAAACTAATGTTGATATGCCGAAGACGTGGTTCGACCACCGACTCAAAAGTAACATCTTTGCGTGTTTCACGACAACAGGCTTTAATTCTATCTTGAAAGCTCTTGGGAGTAGCGATTGTATTTTTCGCTTAAAGTTTTTAAGACTATGCGAACAGATTTATCTTTTTATCTTTTAGCCATTTTTTTTCCTTATGCCCCATTTGAATATATTTACTTGGTAAATTCTCAGCTCCGACTATTGCATTTCTAGCTTTTTGATTGGCTAAAAAACTCCGACTATGAGCCAATAGTCGGAGTTTTTCGTCATATGGAAAATAGTGCGCCAAGTTTAAAATTTTTCGCTTTGTAAAATTGTGGAAATAAAAATCAGCGGCAAAACCCGGTTTGAGAATTACTAAAACAATTATTCCATTCGCCCTTGTTGGATATGAAGTGATTTTATCACTTCATATCCAACGCGAGCTCATGGAATAATTGTTATATATATATTTGCGCCTTATAAGCCTTGAGGCTCCCTAATACCATGGGGAAATGATTGTTTGACGAGCCAAAATAACGTCATTGTTAGATGCTACAGGCAGAATCACCAAAATTATATTTTTATATCACTTAAGCCAATTTTGCAGAATCTAACTATTACCTTAATGGTCTTGTCCGATGAGCCACTGAAAAGCCATTCGCCATGGGTACACAACGTCCACACAGGACCCTAGAGAGTAGAGGGGAAAATGGTGTCCGTGAATACTCTGCAAGAATTTTGGGAGAGTTGTGAAAAGTCAGGGAACCAGAGAACTTAAGCAAACTACGACGATGACGGACACGAGAGAAAGAATACAAGGTTTAATGAAAAGAAAAAACGTTATAAATCTTTGTACAATTCTTTGCTGTCCTCTGCAAAACAAGAACGTGAAATGACTACGTAATCTGAGGAACGTGGACGACTATGGCTAATTTTTCGCATTTCCATTTTTTAATTGAGCGCCGTCGTTTCATATTCAAGCACCTTTAGAGCCACTGGCCTGCTTGCGAATTTCGATGATAAAATAGATCAAAATATCAATTCATCTTTGACTAGGCGTCTTCCTTCTGATATCCTCTGTTGTAATGCCAAGGAATTAAAATAAACACCTCTTGTACAATATTTACCTGGTGACCAACAAAAGTTCCTTTGCACTTGAATAACGGTTGAATATCGAATGCTAAAAGAAAATACACCCATTACTAAAAATGACCTTAAACAAAGCATTTTTATTTCCTAGACGGAGAAATGTCGGACTGAGGTTTCTGAGCTCCAAAGCTTGGGTAAATTGCGCACACAAAAAAACAAAAATATAGGAGATCTGACTTACTTCCTACACCCCACAGCCTCGCCTCTACATTTGCTAAGTCAGTCTGTTTAACACAAGAAAAGAAAAGGTTGGCACGCACATTAATTAAAAAAAATCCTTTTAACGTTTCAGTGAGTATTTTTTACAAGATAGGTTGAAGCTGGAGAGTTTTTAAGTCACAAGGAAACGCGCTATGCATTTGTACAGTTCTTCAGCGATACTTCGCAAAACAATGAAACAAAATGAAAATATTTTTCTCCATTTTTGCTAAAGTATTCCTCGGAGAACGTGAACCACGATGGCTAATTTTTCACCTTTGCATTTGGAATTTAAATAATATTTGTCTTACGATAATTTGCCTGGAGGAGAATTTTTCGACAGACCTTAATAATTACATGTGTGCGCCATAAATTGTAATAAATAAAACATGTCACTTTTAAAAAATAGTACGGGTAGCATACTATAAAGTACCTGTATTTGTGAAATGCTTTGCCTTGAATCCAGTAAATCTGAGGATAGCTTTGTTTGGCTCTCATCCAAAAGATCTAGTGAAGAAACAGTGCAGGGAAAACAGGATGAAATTAAACTGATTCAAATGGCAAGCATTGTGGGAGGCGCAGTTGCCTCATGGGAGGTGCGGTCACATCATGGTTAGTGGGCTCATCTGCAGATCGACCAGTCCAGGTTCAAGCCCTGGCCGGGGACATAGTGTTTTGTTCTTGGGCAAGACACTTAACTCTCAAAGTGCCTCTCTCCACCCAGGTGTATAAATGGGTACCAGCGAATTGTTGGGGAAACCTGACAAATTGCGGGGGAATGACCTGTGATGGACTAGCATCCCATCCAGGGGGAGTAGAAACACTCCTAGCTGGTTCATGCTACAGAAACCGGGATAAGCTCCAGCAGCTATGAGCCAGTAAGCTCCAAGGCTTCACAATAACAAGCAAGGGGGGGCCCAGTGTCCTCATGGTTAGCGTGCTCGTGTTTGGATTGAGCGGTCGAGGTTTGAGCCCTGGCAGGGGGCATTATAAATGGGTACCGGCAAACTTAATGCTGGGGGGAACCCTGTGATGGACTAGCATCCCATCAAGGGGAGAGTAGAAATACTCCTAGTGAATTCATCAGGGTAAGCTCTAAAGAAAAAAGCTTTGTACTTACCTATTCTGATGTCTACAGTTTTTTCCATTCTGTCAACTCGCTCTGTCAACTTCAGAATCATGGCTTTGAGAAAGACAATTTCCTGAAAACAATTTCACCAAATAAAACTCGTGAACTATAGTTTAAAAAGTTCAAATGTGCAGTTATTTAGATATATGTACATGAACTTAAAGTATTACAAATTACAACATTGATCAAAAGACATAGTTGAAAAATGTAATTCTTAGGGTATAAAAATTTAAATGGTTCGTGGCAATTAGTACTTCTACTAGCTAGTCCCATGAACGTTTTTCATCTTAAGCTGTTATCAGTTATCAGACGAAAGAAGAAAAAAAAAACAGAGAAGTTTAATGAACACTGTCCTATTAATTTTTAGTATGGTATGTCACCTGGTCTTTATCTTTCAGTGTTGTTTTGAGTTCTTCCATTCTCTTGTCAGTATGTTGCAGAAATTCCTGTCGAAATTTGTTAAAAATACACATTTTACTTCATACAATATAACTTTCACTAGTCTGACTAGTGACTAATCATATGCACATAAGCCTCGCTCACTCTAGTACCCTCTCCAAATGTATTAAAAACTACAGGTATGTTCTATCTCGGTAATATCAAATATAAGTTTACACAATTCTCTAGCTCTTTCCTTTAAAAATCTGTCCTTCTATTCTCATGTTTGTTTGTGTTCACTCAAACAAGGCTTATTTGATAACCTCGCAGTTTTATTAGCCTCCACGCAGAATCTATATACCATTATCACCTTTAATTTCGATATATGTATCATTTTTTTTTCCTTTTCTATGCTGATATTGTACTGTAATATCAAAATGAAAGTGCAAAATGAAGTGTGGTTGAAGTTGAAGTGTGGCCAACAGTTTCATGTCTTCATACTAACGACTTTTCCATTCACATCTCAACCAATTTAAGCCAGAGGTAAAAAGGAAAACAGAGCAAATTTGTTGACAAGATGTTTGCACAATCATTTTACATAATAAACAAACACGACTGTACACTTACTTTGACAGCTTCAAACTTGCATGTCTCAAGATGGAGTCGAACCTCTTTATGATTGCCTTCCATGTGACACCTAAAATTAAAAGATTACAAAACAACAACATTTATCACCTTGGAATCAAGCAGGTACTCCTGTACATGTAATTTTGCACAATAACTTCAACAGAAGCTGCAACATGCTGAAATAAGAGTACAATTTCAAATATGAAATGCTACAAAAGTAATGTTGAAATTGTAAAAATACACAACTTTCACTGATTTTTAATTCGAACACTAAATTTAACTCCAGGCTTGCACCCAAGATATTGTAATGAATTTAGACTTCTGGCAACTGGCCTTTACTTTTAAGAGTCAGACGAGTGTTAACCCAACACAAAAGAGTAGTCTGGGCAAAAATGGGTAGTGCCACACCCATGTCTCATGCCAAACCCATAATCTGGTCTGAAAGCAGCTGTCTCATTTTAAGGAGAAAAACACACTGCCAGCCATCTCTGAAATCAGTTTGATCAGTATACTAGATGAATCACTTACCCATACTTTTGGTGTGGACATCTCATGTGTTCACAAACTTGTAAGTGGTCTTCAAGATCCTAGTTGATGTTCACAGTAATCAGTAAATACGTACACTGGTACACACACAGAACACACAATCAGATTAAATGTACATGAATGAAATGGATAGGGGCAACAGCTACAGCCATTTCATCAGAAAAAGTAAAGATTACTTCAACCATTACCAGTAGCAAAAGAAGCGAACTACAATGTAATTGATAGATTTAATAAACGATTTAAAAAAGACCATCAGCGTGACAAGGTCTTTGATAGATTTAATAAACAATTTAAGAAAGACCATCAGCGTGATAAGGTCTTCAGCAAATACATACCGTAGCACACAGATGACTATTGAAAAAATCTGACCTTAACGCTTTTAAATATTAGTATATCTTTCAGTTACTATGTTTGCTGTGATTGGTTAATTTAGCAGGCCATATTATACCGTACAGCCTGCTAAAATTCACAGTTGTTTTGGTCGCTAAAATGTTTCGCGATTTATTGCCAATTAAGTGTTCCTATTTTTTATGCCTGGTAAAAGTTTTGTTTTCTTTAAACTTTACATTGAAACATTAATGATTTCAAATTCACCTGCCTTGCTTTTGACAAGCATCAGAAATTTGAAGCCATTCAGCATGAAGAGAAATCCTTCTCAAACCCATAAAATAGAGATATAATAAATATCTTAATTGTCCTATCAGTCCATACTGTAACTTATGGATCCTCATTTTTTCAGCTTCAATGTATGGCCTGAGCACAAAGTGCAGGCCATAAATTGAAGGGGAAAAAACTTGGTCTGTAACTTAAAGTACAGAGTTTTGACTTGGTTGGTAAGGTATATACCAGTATAATTTTTAAGTGCTCATGAGAACACGTAGTACAGAAAAAATTACAGCTAAATTACCTGTCACACTATTAGCTTGGCCAGTCAAAATATGTGCAAATTCTACATGGAAAACGCATCTACAAAAGGTATTCAATAAAGACTAGTCTGCACTTGAAAGAACTTACCATTTTGAGCAAAGTAGGGCATTGCAAACTGTTAGGACATTGAGTTGGAGCATACTGACAGATCCTCTCATGTTCACTACAAAAAAGGCAGAAAGTAAATTATTAAACAGTTGTGCAAATGTACATTAATTTACAGTATGAGTTACAGACCGCAACATTAATAACATTAATAGCATATTCATGACTTACTGTCTGTTAGACAGTTTGACTGTCACAGGGCACCCAGAAGGATTTACTTCATAATCAGTTGGGGATCCTGTTGACTTTAGCTTGCAGCCATATTTACAATGGATGTATAATTCACCAATCTGCTCAGACACCTGTAAAAAAGGAAAATAATTAATACAGTTGGCAAACTTACCAACTTCTAACCAATGTGTAGATAACTACAGGAGTATTTGATAAAGAAAATAAAAATACAAGGATTACTCACAGCAAGGTTAACAACAACTATTGAAAGTTTGTTGTCATCAACTGGGCACTTTTCAGATGCTCTTGAAAGAACACAAGTTCGACAAAAGGTGTGCTAAGCAAAACAAAACAAAAAGGAAAATTAAAATTAAAACACACTGTAAAAATAAAGGCTGGTTTTCATAAATGAGAGAGTCACAGTCAGAGTCATAATTATAAGCACAGAGTAATATATCCAGTAAAAATAAGTCTGAGGCTCATAATTCTAGTGTTTATGATGATAATGATAATGATAAACTTTATTTATTGAGGGTAGCACACACCAGTAATCACTGAAAAACAAGTGGACCTCGTAAATATTTATGTGGCTTAAAACACATAGACAGTTGGTGCAAAAAATTCTAGCCTTATGATTGGTAGGTCCTTCCACTTCTACTTTGGACTCTGACAATGTAGCTTCCACTGACAACAAAGTTGTGGGAGGAATCTAAAGGAAGTAGGAATGTTCTGATTCCTCAGAATCAACTGCTAGCAACTCTGATTTTTTATTTCCACTAGGCCATAGGTGCTCTTTCAACTACAACTCCAACTCCAACCAGACTTTTTCATTATTGAAAACCAGCCTTAATTAACGAAAATAAACTCAGGAACTGACAGAGAACCAAAAGAGAGTTCAATCCTCAACTAAAAGCCAATTTGAATTCTGATCCTGGCTTGCTCAGAATCAGATGCTCATGCTGACTTTTTCAATTAGTACATGTATGTGACAGGGGATAACATCAGACTGCCATTAGAGGACTTTGCATTTGTAGAAGAAAACAGTTTTACCCCACATGATGTAATAACAGGATCTTTAAACACTCGTTGACACAGTATGCAGAACAGCTTTGATGATGGCTCATCAACAAACAACACAACTGCCTGAAATGCAAAGAAACAAACCTCTGATCAATATTTTTAAACAATTATTCACCAAAGTGGGGGTGATTCAATAGTGGTGGATATTTACCAAGCACGAAGCAGCAAGGTATATATCCACCACTTTTGCCGACACTGAGGTAAATAATTGTTTAAGTGTATACCACACAAGCTGAATAACTAGCTGACCAAAGAGTAAGATTACTTTATTTGTGACAACTTGTTTTTCTTTGGCTACTCAGAGGTGAATAGTGCATGGCTAATCACCTCCGAGCTAGCCGATCAGCGCGCGCAAAAAGTACTATTCACTTGATACATACTAATTAACAACTACCGAGCTGTGCAGCAGAGAGGGAAATATCCATCGCTAGCCAGACACTGAGGTGAATAGTTGTTTTTAGTATACACTATAACAGTGAGATAATAAACACCCAAAAAATTTATTAGGATGATTTCTTCACTTTTCACGGATGCAAACCGGACACCATTTTTTCTTGAGTTGCTCGGAGGTAAATAGCACAGGATATTCGGAGTTTGACTAGCCAATCAGTGCATGCCTTCAATGCTATCCTCTGTTTTAGTATATACTAATACTAGATAATTATTAAAAATGGATCATTGGATAATGTAATTCAAGAATTTTTATTGCCCTTGCCATCATGGTATATGGGGACTGAGAAACTACACCATGTTCTACAAAAATGATAAGCCTACATGTCATTTTTTTAGACCTTTTTCATTGTTACTTAATTTAGTTTCTATATTTTGGAGACATTCTTAATAAAACAATTATTCCACTCTCACTTGTTGACTATGAGATGGTTATAGGCAACTTGGCACTATGTGCCTTGTTGCCCATGCATTACTGGGGACCATCTTGTATCAAATGTATGCTTTCGGAATAATAATGTTGTCTTAAATTACATTGTTTTTAATTTAGCAGTTTTTTTATTTCTCTATTTTTACATTGACAATTGCAGTTACAAGCATATTCACTAGATGCACTGACACTAAACAAATAACTTAATAAATAAGAAATACAGTAGTAGTTGAACAGTACAATAAATAAATAAATAAATAAATTAATTAATTAATTAATAAATAAATAAACATTCAAACAAATAAATACACTAAAAACAAAAAGAGAAAATAACTTAACGAATGAAGTACAAGACACATGCTGAAAAAAGAAAGCTTTAAATTGATACTTAGTTAAGAAGAGGAAATATTTTTTCCCATTTTGTTATAGTGCTTATGGAGCCGGTCATTTCTTTTGGCAATTTTTCTCTCTATGTGATAAACTAATTTGATCTTTTCAAAGAAAACTCTCAATCAAAAAAATCTTGTATCAAATGCATACTTGTGGAATAATTGTAATTACATGCCTATCCTATTTATAACTCTGCTCAGACAAATATAGATTAACTAACTACGTTACCTGCTTTGTTTGACTTCAACCACAGCAGATCCTCACAACATACATGTTATGAACTTTCTGACTTTATAAATTTGGACTATTTTGCAAATAACACCATACAAACCTCTTCATCTTCCTCTGTACAACTTGAAATAGAATGATGAGAGCGAGCAGAGATTGTTGACGACGTTCTGTGATGGCGTTTAAAGCACACTGCATCAAAACTTCCCTAAAAACAAACAACATCAATGTTTAGCTCTTCATATATGCATGTACATGTATATGCTTAATTTATTCCAGAGGTAAACTAGAAGAGGTTAACCCTATATGAAAACTTCCTTAAAAAGAAAATTAAAATCAAATCAAAATTAAAATTCAGATCCTTCATTACCCTGTGCAGTTAAACAATGAAAGTACAATTTGAGCTTGGATTTAAGTCTTCAGTAAATGAATATTAATATTTAAATTTAGTTTTGGTAATCATTACTAACTGTTATTGTGAGGGTAGCATGGTACAATACATGATAATAATTTGTTACATACAGCGAGACTCAGATAATTGACTCAAACTTGCCATTGTCTCATATTCAAATTGGCCAACTGCCAAGTGCCTTGGGCAATTTAAGCAGTCCAAATTATCCTAAGAATTATATAAAGTTAGAACCAGCCTTGTTTTGTATATGTTTATTAGAATTTTAAAGGTTCAAAATGTATTCACCTGATCTGAGCCAACTGCAACATTAATGTCACATTCTCTCCCTAAGCTTGTGCTATTGCTGGAGGAGACACATGTCATACTAGCAGAATTTCTCTTAAGAGACGCATCACGTTCACTATCAACTGAAATGAAAATGAGAAAAGTGCCATTAAAAGCAACGTCAAGTTTCTTTACAATTAAATTATATGCAAAAGTGACAAAATGCAGCAGTTAAAGCTCTGTAATGTGCAGTTCCAGAAAATATCCATACCCACCCCATGGAAGGTTAATGGAAATTCCAAGGGGGAGGGGGGTTTTAAAAGCCCAATTATTTGAAGGAAAGTATGATGCTAAAATGGAACTTATGGAGGGGTGGGGGGGGGTTCAATTTAAAAGACCTTCTATGGGAGGGGTATGAAACATTTTCACAGACTGGGGCATAAATCAAAAAGAAAAGTACAAAGTACCTCTTCCAAATTTAAATAATCTATTTCAAAGAAGTTACAATTTCAAATAAAGTAAGATTACCACCTCATTTAAGAGCTCTCAGTCAACTGTGAAACAAACATTTTCACAGACAAGTGCACAATGTTAACCTTAGCGATCTATAACCCTTTGATCAATCACTGACACATGATACTAGTAAAAAAGGGTACTTCCAGGAATTGAACTTGTGATCTTCCACACACTCAAGGTTGAAATGTCCCACCATTCAAATGAGATAAGTCATACAACTAGGTTAATGTGATTTCAAGTGGGATTAGGATTTAAAGAAAGAAACAATAATTGTGGACTCGTCAGTTTGATTCCTGTTTCTGATATCAGAGCTGCATGGATGACATTCAGTAAAAACCTGGATATAAAAGAACCTAGAATATTTGAGGTCAGGCTGAACAGGTTCTTATGTCTCAGGCCAGAGGGGAGGGGGGGTACTCAATATATCCTTAGGTGGGGAGGTGCAGCCCTTCCCCTCATAGCCTGACCCTTTTTAAGACAAGATTCGCTGATTTTTCTACCCTGTTTAAGACAGCATTTCCAATTTTTGATACTCTGTTTAAGACATTTACCCTGAAACCATACCCTGTGTTAAACAATAATAAATATCAAATCTCTTTCTTATTTAATCCAATGACAATCACTGATTTTTCTTCCCTGTTTAAGACAGAATTCTGATTTGTTATACTCTGTTAAAGACATTTAACCTGAAACCATACTCTGTGTAAAACAATTCAAATCTCTTTCTTATTTAATCCATTGACAATCATAAAACTGTTTACAGCTTGATCAACAGAGTCACGACAAGCTCTTTATGCTAAGTATGTAGTATACATCATTAGTTCATAGAATAAATGTGCAGGCTGTTTATCATGGCTGTTGTGAGTAAACCGAAACCAAACAGGAATGACTGGGGAAGGATAGTGTACGGGAAACAACAGAGCACATGAACATGATGAGCATGTGAAAGAATGAATGGAACCTTTGTGGAGTCTAGTAAATATATTGTGCTAGGTTACAGTGGACTTTGCCAAAGGATACATTATAATCAAAACAATCGGTTACTGTTCATTGTTCTATCTTGAACTTTGGACTAGAATCTGTTACTTAGAATTAAGGCTTATCAAAATGTTGCATATTGTGTGACCTAGGAACAGAGACATGTTTGTTGCTAGTATGACGATGAGTGTGCTTACATAGGGCCTAATTCTCAGGCTTATTAACATCAGTTTATGCTACCATAAGCTTGGACAAAAAAGATATCCTGTTTAAGACAAGAACTGGTAAAATCGACACCCTGTTCAAGACAAAAATCCTGAAAACATACCCTGGCTGGCTGCACATCCCCACCAAGCCCTTATAAGGGAGTATACCCTGGGATTTTAGGGTTGTTTAGCACATTTCATTCCTCTTACTAACAGAGTTCGAGGTCCATACCGTAAGTTACAGACCGAGTTTTTTCCCCTTCTATTTATGGCCCAAGCGAGAAGCGTGCAGGCCATAAATCGTAGGGGGAAAAAACGAGGATCCGTAACTTACAGTACGGACCAGAAGACGAGGTTAGTAAGATATTTATTATATCTCTATTGAGTGTCTGACGATTTCGGGAACGATTTTCATCAATGAGGACTGGCCTTAAATTTCTGAAGCAGGTCGAAAGCAAAACAGGTCAATTTGAAATCGTTTTTAAGTCGTTACTACACTTTAGCACACAATTTAGAGTAAAAGAAAGTTTTAAACCTTTACTTGCTAAATAAGTTAAGAAATTTTAACTTAGAGATATAATAATGTGTTTTATTCTATAAGATATTTAGATTTTAAATTGTCTATATTGTGCTGTAGATTTATAGAAAACATATTTGTGGTGAAAATCCCAAAACATTTAAACCAAAGAAAATGTATACTCAATAACTTTTTGTCAGTGAGTTTTTTGTACATAAGAACCTATTTTCTTTGCCAGGCTGAACAGGTTCTTATATTTTTGGGTAATTAAATGCCAAATTTCAGCCTGTAGGCTCTTAAATCACAAAGTTCTTTTATGTGGGATCTTACTGTGTCCACCATGACCTGTGCCAATGACATTATCTCGCGCAACTTCTTGGAACCTAACACTGAAACATGTATTGTGGATTTCAGTCTGTGTAAAAGTGTTGTGATCAACACAGCAGACTTGTTGCCAGGCAATTCTTGGAAAAGATAATCTACAGTCTCTGTCAAACCTGGCATTCAATAAATTCAAGAGAAAACCTAATTCTCCACCACTTCATGCATGGAGTCAGTGTCTGAAGCCACAGACTTCCAATCTATGAGACCTATTTTTAAGAGCCTTTTACTTTTACCCATTTAAATATTCCTTCTCAGACTATTTTACAAATTAAACTTTATTCCTGCTACAATCAGCGCCTCGTAAAAATTCTCGACGCTTATTTACTGGGCAATAATTTCCCTGTTTTGCTGTATAACAGTACATTAAATTGCAGAGGTGCAACAATTAAGGCATACAAATTGTGATTGAGGAGATTCCGGTTCTTTGTCAGAAATTAGCCTTTAAACGTCAGGCACTTTATATACCCACCAATGCATTACCTTGGCCACTGTTATTCTACCTATGTACTGAGTCTCACTGAAAGAAAAATGACTTTTAACACATTGACATCAGTTTTTTATGCATCTGTCCTGTTATTGATCATGAATTTCATCATAACATTGTCGAAGTAGCTGTGGATCCACGAGGCAATAGCCGAGTGGATCCGCAGACTACTTTGACAATGTTATGACAAAATTCATTGTCGATAACAGGACAGACGCATTAAAAACTGACATCAATTTGTTTTTTACGATAACAAATTGTCGAATTGCCCGCTCTCGCGTGCTGACACGTCGCTCGAATTTTAAATTTATGTGTCTGTCCACATATTGACAATAAAAATTAGCCAATGAGCACGCGTGAATTTCTGTAGTTATCGTAAAAAGTGAAACTGAAAGTTTAGCTTTTTGTATATTTTTCTAATATTACCTCGCGTTATTGTCGTCACAGGAGAAAAAGCAGATGTTCCAAAAGTGGTTTCCATGCGTGCCTAAAAGAAAGATATTTATATTTTAATTGTACTATTAGGAACAACATAATCAGTTGTGTGAGACACAGAAATAAATAATGTGTCACCTGATCCTTCAGCGTTCTCTACAGACATTAGACGTTCTGCAAAATTGTTGCCTTGGAAAATATACTAAAAACTCTGAAGTATAAATTGTTTCAAATGGCGCCACAAAGCAAGTTAAAGAACCCCTACTTTTATAATGGTAGAAGTGCAAATGTTTTTAAAGAGGATGTTTTGTCTACAAAACAATGTATGATTTTCTGATGTTGATGGTCACAGTTCATCTGTTGATCAAAGCAAATCAAAAGGAAAAAATCCACGATTAATTTATCAAACTTTCAATTGCAGTACCTGTTAACCTGTAACAGGGTTGAACATTTTTTTAACTGGTTGAAAACGATCACACGATTTAAATTCAGAACGTAAATGTCACAGGATTTGAGACTTAAGTTGAATTTAGTGCACACAGGAAACTACAGAAAATAAAAAGATTCCAAAGTAAAGAAAAGGTTAATTTGGAAAATTTGCAAATAGGCGAAGAAATAGCCCAACGGCGCCTCTATTATAATATCTCTTGCATTTGAACACTGTGTGGGTTTCAGTGCTGCTAATTTACTGAAATTCATAAATGAGTGATAGAGAAAATTACGAAGCTTTATCCCTTCACTTTGAGCTTCTTCGCTTCATTGTAGTTTTGCAGGACTTGAATTTACACCATGTGGCTATATTTTTTATGGCTCTATTCACTGAATAAGGTAGAGAAAACGAAACTTGTACCCAAATAAAAAATACCATTAATTATGCAGACAATGTATGCCAGCATGCTGAATTATTCTGAGATCGACGATCTTGACAATTTTCGACATTTATTTTCAATTGCGTTAAAATAGAGAAGAATCGTGGATGGGGTAAAATTAAAGGTAGCATAAAAACTAATTCAGAGTTGAAAATGTAATTCCAAATATCACGGTGCACGCTAAATCAACTAGATTGAATAAACCTAATTTTAAGCTGATATAAATTAAGGTTTTCAACCCGATCGGAAGCCATCTGCCTTCTCTAGCTCAATCAGCTCGTAAGATGCTGTAAGATGTCACTCGGTGAACTGCATTTCAGAACGCTAAGCAGTTGTTTAGAGATTTTTAAAGTAATCATCTTAAAGAAAAATCTCTTTTCTCAGTTAAGCTAGTAGTTACCTTAGTGTTGATTGATTCGTAAGATCGTGATCTTACACTGTCTGCTTGCATATTCCCAATAATCCCGGACATTTTTCGAAATACAAAACCGCACGTTTCAGAACTCACGCGAATGATCAAGAACTTCGCAGCTACGTTGGCAGGGAATAATGGGGTTAATCCATCTTGTTGACCTTAGTAACTGTTCTCGAAAGATTTCGAGAGACTTATTGGGATAAAAACCGCGTAAAAAACACGACAACCCTTCTGTGAGCTTCGCTGAAATGAACGTTTACGTGATGACATTTCCTGGGTCCCAGATCCTTTAGGGATAGTGCGCACGCACATTTCAAAAAGGATTTTTGGCGCCAAAAGGGCGCGTGCTCCATACCTGAATCAGCCGTGCAACAGCCGTCCCATTGAGAGATAGGGAGTTTTTAGCAAACCACGACGGCGACGGCGACGAGAGCATCACCGAACAAAAGGTTTAATGAGCAGAACAATGGTTGTACACGTGCGTTTTGAATCTTTGTACATTTCTTTGCCGTCCTCTTGAAAACAACAACGTGAAATGACCAAGTTCTACGTATTTTGGAGAACGCGAACCGCAATGGCTAATTTTTCGTATCTTCTTTTATAAGTGAACGCTGTCGGAGCATATTTAGCCCGATAGGCCTACTAAACAGATTTACGAAGTTGTGACATTCGAAAGTTAAATATAAATTCATTTTTTACAGGAGGTCACTCCCGCCGTCGCCGTCGTCTTTGCTAAAACTCCCATTAGGGACTTTAAGATATGGTACGGCGGGGTACGGCGAGGCGGTAGTACGGCGGGAAAAAGTGAAGATCACTAACTGCTTTCCCGCCGTAGTCTTGCTTTCTACTAATTATTTTAATATTATGAATTGTAAAGCGCTTTGGTCAATTAGTGGAGTTAGCGCTATATAAACTATGTTAAATGTTACTACGGAAAAGTAGCTAGTTTCACGTGATCTTCACTACGTGAGTATAAGCCTGCTGTTTACTTGTGATTTTAACGCTTTTTTCACTGTTTGAACAGCCTAGTTTGAAGATAAAGTACTCAATCATAAGAATCCGTTCGAAGATAACTGTTTCTTCGTCATTTGCACAGATAATTTGAACGATTTTTTAACATCTATCGTAGCGACAGTCATGTTTTATCCGGTCCGAGCAGCAGCAGACAAGAAAGCTTTGTTTCTACTAAGCTGAGCTGTTCAAAATGTATTTTATTCGAATTGAAAGCTTTGTATTTTCGGACTTATCACATTGTACGAACACCCTACCCGTGCTGAGATCGAGCTTTTTATCAGTATTAAGCTTATTTGGTTCTAAAAGCAGCTGAGAGGCAAATCTAAGTTTTGGGAGATGTAAGATCGACACAAGAGCAGGAAATCATTGTCATTGATCAAGCCTTTGTCGTATAAAACTAGAATAAAGTCGAACGTATCCATTTTTGTAAAGACACTTTTGCCGAGCACCCCGTTGCCGTACAGCGAAATCTTAATCTGTTTGAGGTTTGCGGAGGGAACGGAGTTGTCAGCCT
>CM042751.1:30595409-30603692 GCA_022496165.2 Catalaphyllia jardinei
GCACTAAGAGCTTAGCACACGACCCAGTTTGTAGCACTAAGATTTACTTGAGAATATAATCTTTATATTTTAAATGAATTTTGCGTGACGCGTGACACTTTTTGCCAGACAGATAAGTTGCCATGGAAAACTGTAAGACCGACCCCAGTTCTCCGTTGAGGCTGGTGGGCTGTTTTCCAACATGGCCGACTTTTATGGGCGCCGCCATCTCGAACTCTTAATTCGATTCCTGATTGGCTCTTCGATCCTCAAAATCAACTACGTCACAGATTTAGTCACGTAGAGAAGATCTGGCCCTCTGATTGGTCGAGAGCCATATTAATAAGATGCTAATATAGACTTGCCACAAGTCGACCTCATGAATTTCGAGGTAGAATATGTTAGGTCGCGAAGCGGCCGAGCGAGCGACGAAGTCGTGAGAGGTCGACTTGTCTCGCTTGAAGGGTTTTCATTTACGTTTCGCGCCAAAAATGAGGAGTGGCGTGACTTGCAACTGGTGTCTCAGATTACCTGACTACATTTGGAAGTCCTTGAGTTGAATGGCGGAAAGTATCGGTTCCACTCTGACCAAACGAATGTGTGTGTGTTTCTCCTGCGTCGAAAGAGCAAATTTGTTTACTTTGTACAAAAGAGATTACGAAAAAAGATTTTAAACGAAAATTGACGATATTGGGAGGCCAAAAAAAGACCATAGCTTGCCTAAATCTTGAGATGATCACCGGAAAGGAGGTATCCAATTTAAAATCTAAAACGTCCTGTAACTGTTGTTCAGAACAGTCGTATTCTACATAGGACGCTGAAATTCCACGGGAATTTAGGTTAGAGACCTGATCTTTCATCAGGGAAATAAGCGGAACCACCACCAAGACGATGGAGTAGCTATTAGCTAGATCTCCATTCAAACAGTCAAACGCATACGGCGCTAGCCCGAAAGTCAAACTTTTCCGAGCTCCGGTTGGCGCAGAAACAAACACACCTCTTCCGGACAGATATGCTTCCACTGTTTTCTTCTGGTAGTCACGCAATATCAGATATCCCGTGGCCTTTGAAGCTTTTGTAATGGCTTTCGCAATCGACCCCATATTGAATTTAACCGCAAGTCACGTTTCATGACTTGACGTTTCGTATGTATAAATTCAACATGTTTATCACTGCTGTTTGTGTCTTATTTTTGATCAAATTACGATGGCCCAAGAACAAAAGTCACGTTTCGTTAAGCATAGCTTGACAATTCGGTCCCCAAGGGATATCCAGGGGACCTCTGATTGGTTATTTTCCATTTATTCCATTTTATTAGTTTGAAAAAAGAAAATGCAATGATAATCCTGCGCAACCCACAGATAGCAGAGCTAATGGAGGCGAGTTGCGCTTTTAAATCAAACGTCATTATCAGTAAAAATGAAACAAAAGAAATAGAAAATAAATAAGTGAACAATTACAATAAAATAATCAATCAGTAAAAATGAAAACAAAAGAAATAAAAAAAATAGAAAAGAAATAAGTGAACAATTACAATAAAATAATTACAACATATTACAACAAGTAACAGGTTAAAGCGCAGCGACCCGTTTTTGGGTCGATAAAATTGGCGCCAATCAAGTATGAAAAGTCCTTCGTCCGGCGGGTACTGAATAAACAAGGCGACTTTTGTGAAAGTCTAATGCTAATACTATGTACTGCGATCTGATTGGTTACGGAGCAAAGGAGCCAGGTATACCACTCCAGTTATCAGTGGCGTAAATCAAGACCGCCCCCCCTCCCCCCCTTAGCTTAAGTTCTGGATCCGCCACTGGTTATGCATTTTTCTGACCTCTCACAGGACACAGGGTCCTCCTGGGTGAGCTGTTTATTTAATATCGAGTTTCCTAACCTGTGTTGCAGGGGAGGCGAAATCCGCTTCAGTTCATTCCTGCTTTCCTTCAATCTCAGAGGATGGTAAAGGGTAAGGGGCTGGTCAAGATCACGTTTCACGCAAAATAAATTGGTCCTTTCACAATTCACGAGAAATAAAATCGGTATTTTACGCTTCATGAAAAAAATATTTCTACAGGAACTTACATATTTTACGACATTTGAAAAAGTACGCCCAAAGCGGTTATTCCTCAAATTTCCATCGCGCATCCTTTATGCACATAATTTATGGCGTCATTTAGCGCGCCGTCGTGCACGCGCATACCAGCGTTGAGAAAGGCCGCCCTACGTATAAGCGCCTTGCGCATACTGAAAACATGACGGATTTGCCGTGATATTGAGCTCTGTCATGTGAAAAATGGCTATATCTCACCAACGAGCATAGGCACCCCACCTTTCAAAACATAAGCCTTGCGTGAGAAAAGTCGAATCCAGGGTGATAGGCTCCTGTCTAATCTGATTGCTATTGCTGAAAATTGAATAAATAAGGAAAAACGCAGATACACTGTGGTCTTTCCTATTTTGCCGTTTGGTAACCATGTCAAGAAATTTGGTTTAAATTTTAACCAAGACTTCAGCTTTCTGTCTAAATCAAACTTAAAATGTTTATTGGTGTCCAACACAATGTATTGACTGTAGTTTAATGCGTGTTCTCATGTCTCGGTCACAAACATTTTACAATTATTATTGGGAATGCGTTCTTCTAATAAGCATTAAATAATGCCAAAATGGGGCACTTTTAATGCCTCAGTTCTCCTTCATGAGCATGGGCACCCCCGTTTTATATTTCAAAATTGAAGTCCCCATAAGATAAATATTCAGCAGACAATGTTTAAACGAAAATCTATTGTCACTTTAACTTCAGTTCTTCATCATCAGTCCGTTTCTCGTCTGCGCGCAGCAAAAATAAAGCAACAACACGAAGAGGAATGTTGTCCTGTCACGGTTACGCAATATTTTTAAAATTACTGTTGAAAATGATAGAAGGCATAATCAAAATCACGTTTTACGACGAATAGCCCTTTTCACGGTTAACTCTGCTCATTCACATTACAATGAAATCTGATCTAGCATGTATGGGAGGCAATTTTGGGCTATTTTGTAGTGTTAGCCCGAAATTGCCTCGCATCTATGTTGGATTACATTGTAATGCAAATGAGAAAAGCTAAGCGTGAAAAGCGCTATTAAAGAAATCTTTCTTATTTCACGGATAATTACTTTGGAAGCATCTAATTCATTTCACGTTTCGCGGGAAAAAAATTAGGTCATTCAAAGAATCATGAAAATACCTTTAGCACCCTCATCTTTTCAATTAATCTTCCTACATCGTTTAAAATGTGAAGGGATTGTAAATGGCCTGTAGAAAATTAGCCTTTCTATTTTTCTAAGACTTCGACTTTGAAGATTCTTTCTAATTTCAACTATATCCCCGTGGGAACGATTTGAGCGAAACGTAAACATGAATGTTCCTACCAAGAACTCAATTGTTAGTCTCCGAGCACAAAAATAAGGCCAGCAGTGTACAGCGGCACGAACGCTACCCAGTTGAAAGTTCGCCTTAACTGTATTTACAATA
Source organism: Catalaphyllia jardinei (assembly GCA_022496165.2). Lineage (NCBI taxonomy): Eukaryota > Metazoa > Cnidaria > Anthozoa > Scleractinia > Caryophylliidae > Catalaphyllia > Catalaphyllia jardinei. The sequence goes on from CM042751.1 coordinate 30,598,897, forward strand.
AAATAGGTCCCCTCTACTCTACGCCGAGGAATTTGAAAACAAAAAATCACACCGGAGAAGTTCCAATAAAAACACCAATAAAACATAGGTTTTTGACCAATCAGAGCGCGCGCAGGGTCCTATCTATATTTTAATACACTATAATAGGGATAAATATACTATGCTACGTTTTAAATACACTATGATGAGGGATACACCACGTACTTACCGATTTGTGTTTGAGTAAACCTCGGGCAGTGAAATATCATGATTCTCTTAACCTCATTATTTTCGCTTCGTTTTCGAAATGTTTTGTCTACACTTAAACACAAAGCCAGTGTTTTCATGTTCCTTCAGTTTGAAGATCGTTTTCGGAAAGCTCTGTTTTCGTGACGGATTAGTGTGGACGAAAAGCCTAACCGGAGAGACAAAGCTGCGTTTTTAAATTCTTCCGGCGTAGTGTGGGCAGGACGTAAGAATATTTTGTTCATAACTGTTTCTTTAAGACCGTGAATGTCAAGTTTTATTATGATACAAAATTTACATTATCTTGTACATTTTACAAAGGTGAAGTTCTAAGATGTCACAGTTATAAAAGAAGAATTCACGACAAAAAAACAACGGATGAAAACATTTTTACTTAAGTTTATTTACACAAGTACAATTTCTGTTGCTTTAGATACAAGCCTGAAAGAAAGTGAATTTACAATAAAATAAGAATGTATCTGTATATACAATAAGATTCTAAAGGATGTTTAATATTCAAACTAGACTAGAATTTAAAGCGGCTTTTCTTCTAGTCTTGCTCCTTCGATTTTTGTTCGTACTCCACTGCAGTTCATTGTGAGCTCAGCGTGATCCATCTTCAACCGCTCTATTTTAGCACGAAGTTCGTCGCTCTAAAGAAGGAAAAAAACGCATTTGGTTAAGATTTACTTCAGAGATTTTTTTATCAAGTGAAAACAAAGAAAATCACAACTGCGAAGGAGGTTTGGTTACTCGGTCTTAATTAGCATTGATTTTGAGGATTTTACTTCTCTGTTTTCTCCTTAGTTTTTGTTTCGATTGAGAAGATATATCAAACACTCGAGACAGTGTTATATCAGCTATCCAAACACCTCGAAATTCGTTAAAAAAAAATCCGCTGCGCGTCATATTTTCAACTCTCTTCTCGGTGTTTAGATATCCCGATGAAACACTGTCTCTCGTGTTAAATATATTACTTATTAATTGTAATTGTAAGGCAATCGGTAGAAGTTTTCAAGGTTTCTGAAGCCGTCTTGCTTGGGGACAAACCCGGCAAAAATTACAGTACATTTATGAGAAAAGTGAAAAGTTCGATGCCAATTAAGTTGAGTGTTTGTCTTTCTGAGTATTTTATACCCTGGTCCCAGTGGCTTTCTTTTATTCTTAATTGGCAAATTTTGCGACGCGAACCGCTTTTTTTATTTATTTTTTTTGTTGGCACCAAGCAGCGCTTCGCGTCGCAAATTCCAAATAAAAAAAATAGTATTAAAATAAAGCCTCTGGAACCAGGGTAATAATAACTTTATTCAAGGTTTTGTTTTTTATTGTGGCTTGTCTAGAGAGGCTACTTCTTTCAAAAGCGCTCAGATGTTCAAATGAAGAGAAAAGTGCCATTTATAGTACCTTTCGATGCTGGAGCACCGTGTGAGACTGGACCCTAAACATTCCATACGGATGACGAACTCTACGCAGATGCGCAGAGTGCCTCTGATTGGTTGTTGATCGGTTTTGAATTTTTGCGAGCAAATAATGGCCAATCAGAACCAGCTTTGGAATGTCTTGAAAGAGAACTGAGCGCGTTTTATTTATGATTACCTGCTCCTTTCGTTGTTCATAGTCTCTTAGTAACGGCTCGTTTCCAAGAAGACCACACTTTTGCCTCAGTTTGACATTTTCTATTCTCAGCGCGTCCCTAACTTGCTTCGTCCTTGTTAAAATGTCTCGTCTCTATAAAGGGAAAGGAGAAAGAATTAAGAAAAAAATCCGAATAACTGATTTGTGATAGAACGTTTCACGTATGACTTGTGTATGTGTGTCATTGATTTTTTTTTTCTTTTTAACTCGGAGTTTATTAGTAAGAAAAATGAAGTTATGCCACTAGCTGCTAAGCCTATCTGCATAGGAGCCTACTTGCTACCCTCACAACTAATTTCAAAGGCTCACAGGTAATATAACTACACCAATAATTTATTATTGAGACCCAAACAGCAAAACGGTGTTAATTTTCCATCTTGAACAGCAAGACCAGCGATTACAAACTGCTCTCTCAAATGAAAGAAGAGCATTTTATCATGTTGTCTTAATCTTACGCCGGGCCCCTTTTGACACAAGCCTATGGCTGATGGGGCAACCCTGCCTAAGTAAAGATGACTTGACTTGATTCGACCAACCTGTGCGGCATGGGCTTCCACTGTTCTTAGGTTGCTTCGTTGCTCGCTGTTCTCAGCCTGTACAAATTGTAACTTCTCTTTCAGATGAGTTAGAACTTGTACTGTAGTCGTGATCTTCTTACGAAGTTTTAACAGCTCCTAAAACACAACAAAACCGGTTGAATGAACCTTTTCTCTTTTAGAAATCCTGTGCGAATCAAGTCAATAAATAGTATTGAGCAGCACTTCCACGTGGTATTTTTACGATGTACAAAGTGCATGATTCTAAATCTAAAGTCTGTGGATGAAACCCCAGTGTGTGACTATTCAAATGAAAGCTATTGAAAAGTACTTTCACGTGGTACCGTGAAAGTACTTTTCAAGGTGGTTCTACTTTTATTCCGTGGATGAAACTCTAATGAGTGAATTATCAAATGAAAGCTATTGGACGGCGCTTTATAGAGGAAGGGGAGATGGGGTCACTTAAAAGGGCAAAGGCCATTGTGCTAGAGCGCCAAGGAGCAAAAGTACAAAGAGGGCCAGTGAAATGAAAGACCCCACGAAAGTAAGAAAAATTGCGCAACACACTTTTAACAATCAGCGCAAACAAAAGCGACTCGTTTTCCTGCGCTTGACCAGCTGCGTTTTTAGGCGCCATACTAACCTCATTTCTCTCTTCAATCTTCTCGTTGTAAGTCTGGTTTTCAATCTTGAGCTGTTCAAAGTCTATTAAGTGAAGTCCCTCAGCTAGCTCTTCCTAAAAAAAAAACCAGTAAAATGAATATCAATAAACAACAGTTACCACAAATTAATACCACAAGATTTTTATTGTAAATCTGTTTAAACTTTACTGAAAGGAAACACTACAGGAAGCGCATAATAAATTCGTTGCAGTATAGTCATAATCGTTGTAGCCTTCGTAGCGAGCCTTCCTGTACTAGCCAAAAGTTTCTTGCCTGCTGGTCGCGCGATAAGTCGGGCGAGGGCATTAAATCGACGGAGAGAGGGATTGGTAGACCTCGCGCGCCCATAATGGGGAAAAGCGTTCGCACTAACTGACGCTACAATCTTTACGAAAAGTAGAAAGTAACTCTGCTTCGTGTAATGCTTGACGTAACGAAAACGTCGCGAGACGTACATGCAAGTCAGGGTGTGTTGATGTGCAACGCGAGGCAATTTTGGAAGAAACACAAGTAAAGTGCATTTATTGCAAGGCTTAGTTGATATTAACGTTTCATTAGTTTTCATTATGGTTTTCTTAACATATTTTCCCTTTGTTTAACAAGCCATTTTTGCTTCAGGTATCTTCGTCAGGTTTGGTTTACATTTCGAGCATGTGAAAAAACTGAAAAGAGATACCAGAATTTTTCCCAGTAAAGCGGAAACTTACGAGACATTTATTTAAGATTATTTATACAATTAATTATTTAAATAAACAGTCACCTTAGCTTTCAACTGCATCTCTCTCTTTTTCAGTCGGTTTTTCAATTTGATATTCTCCAGCCGAACCTTAAAAAATAACATTGCCAAACAAATTAGACAACGGATTGTATTAACATTGACTTAATGTACATCACACACATTAACTCGGCAAAGTCATGAACAAGCCAAACTTTTTGCCATCAAGATAAGCAAAATAATTTTTATCTATAAAGAGGACAAACATTGAGGGTAGTTTTTACACTTCAAAGAATGTGTCATTACCTGCATAACTTCCTGTTCTTTCTTGAGCTCTAACATCTGATATTGTTCAAGATCCTATCAAAGAGATAAATGGTTACAAAAATATATTACAGTAAGAATATCAGCAGATGTTATGTGAAAACGCTTGAGGCAAAGCAACTTTTAGCGACACAGGCAACACAGTCTTCAGTATGATTTACACTATGATTTCCAGAGAGAAGTTTCTAAATAAAATTTACCATTTAATTGCTGATGCACTTTCATTGTCAAAAAATATTGATAAAAGCTATTTAATTAAATCTTCTAACCTTTGGTGAAATAGGTTTCCCAGATCGGCTATTGATTGCCTGTTTTGCAACATCATTCTTGAACATCATAAAGTTGTCACTGAAAAACAATCACACATCACATGAAGCAAACATTTATAACAACTGAAGAAGTTCTCCTCTTTTGTAGCAGTTCTTTTTTTAGCTGTTCAGTTTTATTTCTGCAATGCAAGTCAGAGTACTTTTAACACACCTGGATCTGTTGACAATTTCTTGTTTTTCTTGACATTTTGCTTTCAAGTCCTCAATCTGGCCCTTGTAATTTTCCTTTTCTCGTCTTTCTTCATTCTGGAGTTCTTCCAGATTTGCTGACAAAACAAATGTTCATTCATTAGCTCTGCTGCGTGTCAATAGCACAATGACCTAATGGTCTGAATGGAAGGAGAGGGTAGCAAAGTGGGGGAGGGGGAGG
>CM042751.1:30608502-30653371 GCA_022496165.2 Catalaphyllia jardinei
TGGGGGAAAGAAGACAGTAAACTGTAAGCAACCCAACATGCCAGATACATGCAATGAGTCCTAACTCAGAAAAATAGCAATGAAGGAACATGTTATGTCCCATGTAAATTTACATATCTCATCCATAAGGAGAGTTAAGGCAGCTGGATACCGCAGGACATATTTCAACATCAATTCCCACGGAAATAAATTTATGTTTATAGCCAAAATTCTCAGCTGGATTTTAAACATTTTATCAAACCAATCTAGGCAGTTAGGCAAATGATGCAAAATGGTCCAAAGATCTCTCCATCAGCCCATTTGGCAAGATATCACAAACTAATAAATCTCTTCTTTTTTTGTATCATTGATAGTACCTGATTCAATGTAAGAATCCATTTGTTCCAGGTCAACTACTGGTTCTGGAGATTGTGATTCTGGGGGTGGTGGTGTGGCTGAGGCATCAGGCTCCTCCTTGCCCTCACTGTCCATCAGTGCCTGTTCTCCAGTGGGTGTCTCCCCCCTGGACAGTGGCTGGGCTACCTCTACAGTGGGACCTTCATCAGACTCTGGGATTCCCTCATTCTAAAAATGACAATACAACATTTGTGAAACCATGACAATGGCCAGTACAGGAAGGAAAAACAGTAATTTAAGTAACACTTATCAATCTGAGAAAAAGTATGAAATATACCAAAATAGTGTGATACATTATTATAAAAATAAGGATATAGTTTTTTTTTGAGTGTATAATGTAACATAAGGTATGTACTTTTATCTTTTTGAAATAAAGACCATCTATTTATTTATTTATTTATTTATTTATAGTTGACTTACCTCTGGTATAGGTGCATTTTCATCCTGTTCCTCATTAACCTTCTGAAAATTAACACAGATAAAAAAAATAGTCAGTTGAGATGCTGTTCTTTCTTTGAGAAATGAAAAACATGTACTGTGTTTCTATCGAGTTATAGAAACACAAGTGGAAGTTTGGGAGAACAAGAAATGCAGTGGGAACATGTGCGGCAGGTGAGTGTTTCCACAGTCTTTTCAAGTTCTCCCAAAATTTCATGAGTGTTTCTATAACTCGATACAAACACATAGTATGTTACGAGTTTGATGTTTGAAGTGGTAGGTAGTTTGTAGTCTAATCAGAATGCAGGATTGTCGGAACAACAAGGTTATTTATTCCAGATGAATGCAGAAATTCCTTACAAGACTTCACAACAAGCACACGCTAGGCTTGTAAACTATACTTCGACCTCCGTCACTCTTGTATTAACATGGCCTCTTGCCAGATATCCACGTAACCTCTCTGTTACACTTCAACAAACATGATTTCTGTCGAAACTTTACATGTGATCTTCGGCACACTTCAGTAAACACTACTGACTCACGAGATGATTCTCTCTTAACACACCTGGGGGGAAAAAAACCACCTAAGAACTACACCGATTCGCTTATATACTTTTTACCGCATAAGATTCTAGAACTTTCCAGCACTACTAAATAAAGTATCATTACAATATTAAACTATTTACAACAACGTACGTAAACAACTAAAAATGGCTGAATCACAGTGATGCAAATTTATACTAATTAAATATGCAAGATTTAAGATGAAATTAGCATATTCGCGAATCTTCCTAGTCACGTAATAATTTTTCGTAACAGAGTAAATTTTTTCTTTTAGAAAACACCATGTCAAAAAAAAGGAAAACAGCTTGATAACTTTAATTATCAAAATGTAAATTCTCTTTGCTTGTGCCATCAAGCCAGTTCTGTGCCTCCATCTGTGCCTCCATCGAGTTATAGAAACACAATTTTTAACCAAAAGCGTGCCTACTTTTTTTAGAAATGTTTTCTAAAAAATACTTTAACACAATAACTGTGATCAGACATAGGAGTCCTGTAAAATTTATGTAAGTAGAATGGAAAAAATTCAGGATACTCATACCCAATGGCACCAAATCTTGAATGATAACCAAAAAGCAGCGCTCCAAGCTGCGACCATTTTGGTCACCATGGCGAGTGGACAAATTTTTGGCGGCTAAAATTCTGGGCAATGGCGCCAATTGGCGACCAAAAGATTAAAAGAGATCACCTGTCTTTCTCTTTTCCCCTCGTCATGAATGCGTAAACTTACTGTAGCAAAATAAAGTGTTGAAATCATGCCGTTTGGCACATAAGCCTTTCGTGTAAAATGTCATGAAGTGTCCTCTCCTTTAACGTTTTTTGGCAATGTGTAATATGTCATGAAGTGTTCTCACCTTCACTTTTTTTTTGGCGACTGATTTTTTTTAATGGCGACCATTTTACAATTGAAGGTCGCCAAAAGGTGACTTTTTGAAAAAGTGAGCTTGGAGTGCCGAAAGGCCTAAATCATCTGATTAGGGTTGAGAGACTTCTATAGATCTGCCCTACATATTCCAAGCCCCCTATACTTGAGGAAATTTTGACAGGACTCCAAAATCTCACACCAGTTGATACTTTACTTAATTAGTACACATTTGGTTCTAATAAGAAAAACAGCTAGGCAATGTGTGCCTTGACTTACCTCAAGTTCTACCTGCTCTTGTCTTTCTTGAGGTTGGTCAATATCATCTACTGAATTCACATTCTCCCCACCATCACCTCCCTCTTGTATCTGATTTGCCTTGTTTCCTTCAACATCACCAGTTGGTATCTCCCCACCCTCTCCCTCTTGTGATGGCTCATCCACTGGTTGAGAACGGGCCTCTTCAGCTACAGCATCCCCCGAGGGAGGGCCTTGTGAGTCCTCATTTGCCTCTTGAGTTTCTGCTACTTCAACCTGAGAAGTGGGAGTGGCATCATCACCTTCTGTGACATTTTCCTGCTAATTCAATTGTGTGAGACACACTAATGGTTACTTAACATATTTGCAGGGCTCCCATTAACTTTTGATTCCTCTGTACAGCATTTTCTTTAAGCTTTTAAGTAGGTCGAGTTTTGTGAAAAGTAGACAGTTGTGGCACCTGATAAACATCATCTCCTCGACATATCTGGATTCCTGAACCAATGAAAGTAGCCAGCAAAACCTGGCAGAGAAGCTGGTGAACTTTGCTGGCTGCCGGCTATTATATATGTTGCAGTTAATTTTTGGTCTCAGTTAATTTTATAATTACTAGTTAGCTTTTTTCTAACTAGGTGATTTTATTTTTAACTAGTTAGTTCTTTTCTTACTAGGTGATTTTATTTTTGACTGGTTCATATTTTTCAAACTGGGTTGAAATTTTCAAACCAGTTTAAATTGTGGGGAAGGGTGAGTCAGGGACCAATAACTTATTAGACCAACAAATATGAGCAAACTTGCAACGATTGCTTGCATGACAGAGTGGATATGAAGATGGACTTCAAAGTCAGAGATCTGGAGTTCAAATACAGGTGAGTGAAAAGAAAAAAACTGGGGGGGTTAGGTCTAGGGTTAGGGATAGAGATAGGGATAGGGTTAGGGCTGGTGGTGAGTGTGTTATTCTTTTTGAGAAACACCCCCCCCCCCTGCAAAAAATTAAATAAATAAATAAATAAATAATTATAAATTAACCTAGTTAGAAAAAAAAACTGACTAGTTAAATTATAAAAATTAACTGAAACCAAAAATTAACTACAACATATACAACCCTGTCTGTAGCCTTGATCTTCACACCCATAACAAACTTGTTACTTTGTAACTAACCTGTATCAACTACAGGCAAGTTCACTGGTAACATCAAGGACCCATCAAACATGCTTAGCCGTAACAGATGCAACGGGTTATCAGCCCTTATTGAAAGCCCTACATTGCATATTAAATTGTCACATTTACACTTGTATAATATTTCTACTACCTGATCAACCTGGTACTGTGAGATTCAGTTTAAAGAAATTGTCAATTGAGTAGAGTGCAGAGTTCCGATGTTCATAGAGACAGACACAGAGAAATTAAGAACTCAAGAAAAGATGACGTTTGCAAAACTGACTGAAATATTATATTTTTCCATTTTCTAAATCAATGTATAGCTGAAGACGTCTGGAGAAAAGCTGCACCTCCAATTTGCTAATTAATAAGACCTCCTTAAATATGTGTATCTGAAAGCTTTCTGGGGCAAAATCCCTTCCAAACAGAAGTAGAATTTTGAGTGAATTGATTGATGTGAGTTGCATGTGTTAGCATGTAGCGGTGACTTATTTAAAACTGTGCCTTTTGTTCAATTCCCTCTAAATCGTTCGCCTGTAGAAATATCTTAAATAATTCCATGCCCTTGATTAGGATGACATGATATGAAGGAGGCCGGGCGGTCAATCACGGCCTTGAAGAAAGGTTATACTTGTCCCAAAAGAGTATACAGAGCAGACACTATGAGCCGTTTGAACCTTATTTCTAAGAAAATGGAGAAGACTTCTATGTTATACCCAACACCCAACAATTAATTCGCTAATGTTTGCATTAAATGCTAAGAAATCGCGATAAATATACTCACAGAATTCTCTTGATTTGAATCCGCCATGTTTTGGTCTTTGCACTGGATTTCTATGTCAGATCACTGCTTGGCAACCACGTAAAGTCTTCACCAGTTTCTCTCGTTAGAGTACACCCGGGAGAACTGGTGAAGTGTTTGCCAGCGGTTCGTTGATCATGATGTTTAGGCGCGAATTTTGTAAATATATTGGCGCGCTGTTCTCACTAACGAAAGCCGCACCAACAACCATTTGTGAACCACAAGCTGCCAAAACTTGTAAAATGTCTATGGTAACAATCCCAGGGATGGACGTTCACAACGTCATGAATTTGAGAGGTCAAATTCAGGTGATGTAATGTCCAATGTGGCGAATTTTGCTGTGTTTGATGTGAAATTTACAAGCTAACCCTTTGTCCTCTTGACTTACCTTGAAGGTCATCTTCGGACCAATGTTTTCGGGAAAAACGTACGTAAGCTTAAGTCTTAAAGAGCTTTTGCTTTCACCAGAAAATGCACTATTTAAACTTAGTTAGAAATAACCAGTGCCTTTTTTTGGATGTTTTCGAACATAGCGACATTCTCACGTGCTTTGTTGTTCGAAATCGATTGTGTTTCAGAACTGAGCTGCTCAGAAGAATCAAGCGATACCAGGTAGCCAACCATTCCTGTATGGTGATAAAATACGAGAAAGATAACCGCTATGACATGGACGGTGTAGCAACACACGATAGGTGAGAAGGTATCCGGTCACTTCGCTACAAGTCAGTTTGCTCAAACGTGCTGCCAAGCCAAATTCGTTTAGCTGAGGTAGCGAACTCGGCCTCTGTGGAGCGATCTAACTTTTGATTGTACAAACTGACTTATTGGAGCGATCTAATCATGGAGCGAAGTGACCGTAATTCGGCGAGAAGATCTATACTTACTCAGTGTTCCAGTTAATTTTTTTGGCAAGGGGTCATGTAATTTCCAGGGGGGTTGCACAAAGTAGGTCTACCTAGCTAACCGCAGCTGCAACACTACGTAAAGCTGAGGGGATGGGTGGGGGGGGGGGGGGGGAGTTGTGGGGAAAACAGATAAAGGTATTGACTTTTGGAACTCTAAAAGTGTTTGATATTTGATACCTCAGAATGCTTTCTGGTACAGAAAATTCATAGCAAAACCGATTCTAAGAATGATTTTCCCTCTCGTCAGTGTCGGGCCAGGTATTGGTTGCCGTCAGGTTTTTGACCCGAGACCCATCTCTTATCTGGAACACTGCTTACTAGATGAGAAATCAATGAATGAATGGACCTTTTATTTAAACTACAGTATAAACTTGTGGGATTGTGTAAAGAAAAAAATGATATGTGCTCTCGTAAAGTTCATGCCTGTCTATCTGGAAATCAGCTTCACAAAGGATAAATTAAACTTTTAATAGAAAACAGGAAAGAAGTGTCAAATTAAATTTGAAATTCAGCAAAATGTCCCCTTCCATGTTTACTTGAAGAGCTAAGTCTTTTGTAAGAGCTCAGCTTTACTAGCTTGTATATTACTAGTACTTCATGAAAGCTTATGATTTTATATACTACTTATTAACCGAGAGTGAGGTCATTACAGGAAAATCTCAGACCAAGGCCTTGATGTATTGACCGAGCGATAGCAAGGTCAATACCTAAAGGCCGAGGTCTGAGATTTCCCTGTAATGACCGAACGGACGAGGTTAAAAAGTTATTTATTATATGGCCTTTCTAGTGGTATTCTTAAAAAGAATACACTAGCAACACCAGAAGAAATTTTTCACATCCGCTTGCGTGCGCTATTACTTTCTTCGTCGCTGCTGCTAATGAAGTATGCTTGTTTTTCTTTCAGTTATTGAAACTTTTATAGTTGTACTTTGTCCATCGCTTTTAATGTTTTTGCCCATTCACTCGTAGCTTTTACTCACACCTCCTCAAAAGAGTCTTTGAGCCATTGTAGAAAAAAATTTCATAATGCCCGCTCAGCAGCCAATCAGAGCCTGCGTACTACTGTAGCCATATAATAAATGACCAATAAATTTAGGCTTGTTAAAGGAATTTTGTAAATAAACACCCGCTTTGCTACTCCTTCCTTGCCTTTTCTCATTTTTATGACTTTTCATGAGAACTCATTCAACTGAAGCTTATCTGATAGCTGATCATAATGAAGTGTAATAACTGATTTTTGTTTTACTTACAGACAAACCCTGAGAGCCTCTGCTTGTTCAGTGTTAGATCACATCAAGGGTAAAGCTATGGATTATTCTGTTTTAGGAATTGACGAAGGCCAGTTTGTAAGTGTATTTGAAGTTTTGCAAATTTTTGATGAAAATATTAGTACTGAAACAAGTACTCATAGGTTAAACAAAAGACAAGGTTTAATTACCAATCACATTTTCATCTTAGTTTCCAGATGTTGTGGAGTTTTCAGAAGAAATGGCTAGTCTTGGAAAAACTGTAATAATTGCTGCATTAGATGGAACATTTCAACGGCAGGTGAGTACTGTAGGTAACGGCTATGACTGGAGGTTCTGTGAGTGACTTTGGGATTAATACATGTACATTGGTTTCTAATTAACAGCAGAGTAATACTGTTATCTAAGGCTATGAACACTCTTAAGTAAACAACTTGTAAGAAATTGTATGCTAAAAGTTGTTCTATTTGTAAGTTGATAGAAATATATGACCAGCAAGATGAGTTGTTGATATATAGGACACCAGCTTGCCAAGTGGTTAGGGTGTTGGACTTAATATCTGGAGGTGACAGGTTTAAGTCTTACGCCAGTCACTACCTGGATTTGTTTCATATAATACAGTGCTATACCCTTGAAGCGCAATTCCTTTGTCACATTTGTAAATACCCCACTGGTTTGCCTCCTGCCAGTTGGGGTTACTAACCTTGTCAGGTTTTTTTTATTTTCTTATTTTGATGATAAATATTATATCCATTAAAAAAATCTTCAATAACTTATTTTCTGACTTTCCCAGGCTTTTGGCAGGGTATTGGATCTTGTTCCCCTTGCAGAAAGTGTTGTCAAACTTAATGCAGTTTGCATGCATTGCTTCAAGGATGCTGCATTTACAAAAAGACTGGGTGAGGAGAAAAAGGTAGGAAAAAAAATACTCATTGGCTGTATGTTTTTAAAGCGTGGTATAAACAATCTTGTGTCTCTCGGGATCTTTTTGAAGCCCATTGTTTGCACTCACTTTTTTTTTTTTTTTTTTCTCTCTTTTTGTACAAGAATTTTTGGTAAATGACCAGTCTCATTAATTATCGATGTCTGTGACTAATTTTGATGATTCTGTTTTTAGGTTGAGGTCATAGGTGGAGCTGATAAATACATGGCTGTTTGCCGAGACTGTTATAATTTCTCATCTGTTCATAGTATACTAGCTGGTGCTCCAATCAAAAATGGCTTCCATTAGATCTTATTATTAATGTCAGTAACAACTCTATCAGGAGGTATTTGACATGACATTTTAATCTTAACATTTGAAATCTTCTATGGTCATTTTCTATTAAAAGTCTCAAAGTTTATGATTGTTTTTTTCATACACCAATGCAAAAAAAAAATACTATGGGTTTTAGAGATTTCTGAAAAGTTAGCTTGAAAATCTTGCATTGCTGCGAAGCAGTAGAAGTTTAAATATTGCAATTTTATATCATTACTCAGTCAAAGCAAACAGTGCTTCATGGTCGTTTTTAGCCACAAGTATAAATTTCAGGACATTTATAGTTTCTCTGTTGATTTCTTGATGTTGTTACAGAGATTTGCTGTTGGGCATTTGTAAATAATGTTGTGATTGTGTTAGCTAAGATTTGACTATTGTACTTAATTGATGAGGGTCATACATGGGTATTCTTGTGATGTGTGATTAGGTAATTTTATTTTCTGTGAAACATGAATTGAAGAAGTTATTCCACGTGATCTGCAACCTGAAGGTTTTTTGTGCCCTGTGAAGAACTTTGCTCACTAACCGATTCAATATTCATCATTTGGCCACTCTATTTATGATTTTGAGAGTCAAGTCCTCCCAGTGGTTAGAGTCATCTATCAAAAGTAATTTTAGGTGTGCAGTTTGCATAAGAAGCCTTTACATAGCCTTTCCTGAATTTTGCACTCTTTAAACACTCTTTCTAGTGTAAGAGCAGGCTTCTAAAAACATAAAGTTTAGTTTAATTGATTATTTTGAATTCTTCAGTCAGGAAAATGAACTTTTGATATCTGTGATACACGATTCACTTTTTTCCCACTCGTGAATCATATCAGAATCACCCATGTACAACCCTCATTGATCTATTATTTGTTGGAAGGTTTTAATTACACATACACAGTAATAAAACTCAGTGGAAGTGTCATAGGACTCACTAGAGGTAATTTAAATAGACAAAATTGGTTTACCAATACTTGTGCCATCAAATGGCATACCCTGGACTGCAACATTTTGACGTGGCCCTTATTTGAGGGTTACACTTAACAATAACGTAAAGTAGGTCACCCCAAAGAATGTATATTTGATGTACACCCTAGTAACATTTTTTATACAAATCCACTTCATTACTCAAATATTCAAATTCACTTAAAATTGCACTTTCCAATGATATATGATATAATTCTTGCTAAAAAGTGCATAACATTAGTTATGTTTACATTACCTTTTCATTAGTTACAAAGAGAAAGACCATTTGTTTCCTCAGAGACCAGATGTGAAGTTTTTTAAACTTTCAGTTTAATTTGCTTCAATATTGTTATATCAAGTAGAGGGAAGTTGCTGCAAATTTGACTATTGCAGTTGCATTGTATCATTACAAATAATTATTTTATTGTAGTAAAATTAAATTGTCATTTTAAAGTTGTAAAACCTACCTGATAAATAAATTGGTTTAATCAGCCCAGTCCCCTCTCTACCCTCAACGTCTGCAGCTTCCCCAGTAATCTGTAGTGTTATGCTCAACTGAATAAGCTTAATCCAACTTCCAGGCTCCCCATCAGTGTGGAAAATTAAAAAGCAGACAGGCTTTGTGTGCCTTCTCCTTTTCTCTCCCAGATCCTTCTCCTTTCCCACCTGCTTTTTTGATCATCCCCATTGACTGAGAGCCTGGAACACTGACTGGCTCCATTCAGACATTTTTCATTCTCTAATGCTTGTCACATTGTGATAATCACATTTATGAAAATATAATATTAGCATCGAAAAGTTTGCTTGAAAAGTCCTTGAAAGTGGAAAAAATATAAAAAATGTTCAAGTTGCGGTCAATGATGGACAGCAGTAGATAATACATTCAAATTAATTTTGTTTGACACAGTCAACTCTTAAAAAAAAAAATGTGTTCATTGCTTCAGGAATTGAGAAATATTTTATAATTTGAATAACAATATTAACACATTTACATGGTGCTGTTTCACAGTGGCTCAACAACAGTTAACAGACTTAAACGTTTGCTAAAAATTATTAACTAAAAACTTGAAGGCTACCAGTAAAATTTAAATATATTTTTTTAAAAAAAGTAAAACCATAATAAAACTTAAAGCTGGCAACTGTGGTAACTGGACTGTCAATGCCTTGTTAATAAATCAATGATGTCTAAGATTGTAAAGAATATGGTTCTGCATTATCTTAGTTTGCACATTGTCTTCTGTTTTTTGATACCTAATAATCTTAATAGCTTAAGAGAATAGGGACTGTTTGCTTGCCATTCCACAGCCCTGCACTAATTATTGTAAAAGAAGTATGACCTACAGCAGAGCTGTACTGTGGAAAAGTCTGCCCTAGGATATTTAACAGTTGTCTTCAGAGTCTTGATTGTATAACCATATTTATCCCTGGATGCTAATGATTGTATTTTATTTCCTGTCATGGTTCATAGTCTGCTAATTGAAGCTTACAAATTGGTTTCTTTTCTTTTTTTTTCTCCCTGCACAACTCGCCTTGATTAGCTTATGCTATATACGAGTTGTACATGTTCTTCTTTTAATTGTTAAACATTAAAGTTTATTTGTTGTTATTTGTTGTTGAATTTAAATCTCTAAGTTGAAGAATTATGATCTTGATAGAAGTCTTATATGAGTTTTATTTTGCTTTTATACATGGCTTACATTGTAAAGCCAGTTTTTTAACATTTCTTTTATAGTAGTAGTTACTAATGAGTTTTAAGCAGTCAATCAATCAACAACTTTATTTGAGTGTCTAATCTTCTAGCTTGCCCTCAGGCCTACTAATTGGGGACACTACTTAAGTTACTTATTAATGATAAATATATTTGCATATTAATATAAAATGTAAAAATTTAGACTAATTTACCGGTAGTTTAATTCAATATTGTTAAGTCCTGAAGGAAATACTGTGTCTAAAGATTTTGTTTGCTTACATAACAGAAACCAACACTCCAAATCCAGTTCAATCTGCACATTTCTTTACATGTTAAAATGCATGTTACAAGTATTAAGTACTTTATTTTACTTTCTTTTTCTTCATTTCTCTGCATACACCCTTAACTGACTTAACTGCTACCTGAATGACCAAGTTGTCAAAAAATGTTCAACAGTTAATAATTTATACTCCCAAAAGCAAGTAGCATGCCCGTGCGTGCCCTTTCACATGGGGAGTCTCTCCTGACTGGGGCCAGATTAACAACTTGGTAAAACTTATGATTGAAATTATCAACAACAGAAAGCATTGTTCTCAGAGGCAGAGAAAGAAATGTTGGTCACATGCTAATCAAAAGGAAAGTGGTCTTACAGAAAGTCAGTCATAGGGAACAATGCCTTACAGCATGACATGTCAAGATATAATAATTTGGATGATAGGTCTTGTATATTAAAGACAATAAAGCAATCACTGTATTTAAGACTTTTCTTAGAGTGTTTACAGGTCAATGTCAGTTTGTTTCTGTGATTAAGTGTACAGCTCTTGTTTTCCATTGAGTACATTTATAGCAGTTGAAGTCTTAAGTTTATCCACTGGTAATTAAGTTACATATAGGTATGTGCTACTGTGAAGCGGGTATAGTTTTCAGACAATTTAGTCTGAGATAGGGCATAGAACTCGGACAGTTTTTGTCTAGAACAGGGCATACATTTACCAAGAAAGTGACCAGTAAATAAAAGCCAAAGGCAGCTTCTTCACTGGGGGTTTCATGTTAGTTTAGTTGGTGTATGTTGGATTTAAGATGGTGATAAAGTTTCAAAGAGCTACTCTGAGATAGAGTAGGGGTTTGGTGACTAGCATAGCATAGTAGGGGCAGTTGGTGCATAGTATTGAATAATTCTTTGCAAAATCAAGCTGATAATGGTGTAAGTTTCAGTGTCCCAGTGCACCCCAAACTTAAGATTTACAGATGACCCCCCAAAAAATAATAATAATAATACAATAATAATAATAAAGATGATGATGATGATGATGATAATGATGATGACAATAAAAATAAACACAACTGGGCCATCACAGTGGAATGGGACACCTATTTTTGCAAACGAAAAGTGTAAAGAGCTTTAAACTGAATTAAAGACGAAGATTCGTTGGGATTCGTTAAGTGTAAATTTTTCCATATTGTACGCGACTAACTTAACATGAATGATGACGGTCGCAAGCAGCTTGCAGGCAAGATTAGCTTTATATACATACACAAGTCCAGTAGGCAGGCTCTGGGAACGAAATTGATTAACATCATTGGATGCGCATGCATACACTTGAAAAGTTTGGGCAACAGATTTCAAGTTTGACATGCCAAATCCAACATGGCGTCGACTACTGGAAACGGCCATGGAGGGAGAAGGCAAAACGCAGGTAGAAAGCGGAAGTTTGGTGATGGAAAAGACAGAAAAGAGGCCAAGAAGGAGTGGCAAAGACGCCACAAACGCCTCTACCTAGAAAAGGATGTATTTCAATCGTGGCTTCAGGTGAAATTCATCACAGGATTTGAAGCGCGTAGTGACAGTGCGTTCGCGGCGTATTTGTTGTCACAGGAAGTTCGTAGAACGTAAGTTTATGTGGCCTTGCGAGTCAGAATTATTTACTTGACAGCACCAACTACTATTTTCAATTTGTTCTGTCGTTTGTTTGTAGATCATCCATAGAGGTTTCAAGTGTCCTGCCAAGTTCGAACTTTCACAAGAGGCGAAAAGCTTCCAACCCACAAAAACATGTGATCAAAGAAGGTGCGGAAAGTGAAGGTGCGAGTTAAGGCGGCATTTCCATTTTTATCTTGTTTGAATTTTAAATCATTAAATAGGTAAAAGAAAACCTTTTTCTTGGACAGGATCAACTCAACCAATCTCAGCGAGGTCTTCGGTTCAGCCAGTTGTCAATGAGCCAACCATCGCTGGCCCCGATACACAGGGTAGTCAACTTACCTCAACTTCAACCCCGGACTCAACTTCCGTCGAAGGAACCAGCAACCCAACAAATCTTACAACAGCTCATGAACGGTAAGTCTACGTGTTCATTGCTACCTTACAGTTAGTTTCTCCTTGCATTGGATTGGCTCCTGTGCAGTAAGTTTCTTCATTTAGCTTCATTATGCAATGACCACCAGGTAACAGGTCGTAATGTACCGTTACAATTTAATGGCATAAGGTAATACATACTAATAAGAATAATACAAATAGCCATATGGATAATCCGTAAAGGAGTCCAGGACCCCACAGATTACCAATAAATATATACTAATACAAGTTACGAAAATACAGTAATAAAATATAAGCCTTAGTAAATACCCTACGCGGCTTAAGTGCGGAAGTTAGTAATAAAGTCTACCAGACTCCAACTTGACAACCAGTTCTCAGTGACTGGGTTAGCAATTTCTAGCCTGAGGTCCCAAAATGACTCGGTCTACTTCTCAGGACGAAACTTGAATGTTGTTTCTGAAAGCATCTTTTTTGCCTCTTATTTTTAGTTTTTTTTAACTGTACATATAGCTTGCTTCTGGAATAATGTAATGCATGTATGGTTGCGAAACCTCCGCAATGTGTTCGAAAGATGGATAATGCTATCCACCGGATAAATCCCTGTCTAGCGGATAGCGTGGTCTGTTTTGTTAACACTTATCCACTGGATAGCAATTTATCCGGTGGATAGCGTTATCCAGCCTTTGAACAACTGGGGCCAGAAATGTAACACAATTTGAAGCGCCGAGCCCTGTCTACAAGGATGTATGATTGTGTAAAAAAGACTTCCCTAATTGAACTTCATTTACAAACTTGGTCCTATTCCTCTTTGAGAGAGTGCTATTGTTTGTTTTCTATTTCAGGACAAATAACTGTACAACGTTAACAGGAAAACAACACAACTCATCGCAAATGCACGATACAAGCACAATAGAAATACAACTGCTTTTTCAGCAATGACAACATGGTGCAACCCTTACAAACCTCCTTATCAAGCCTAGCACATTTGAATGGACGGTGCTCGTGTGCATCGTTTTAGACTTCGTTTCCCTCAGAATTTCCACCACAGAGGGAGTGTGGCTCATAGGTCAAACAAAAAATAACATTGAAATTAATTTGCTAGACATTTTTTTTTTCACATTCAGGGCAATAGCTGGACTTATAAAAGTGTAAGGATCTCAAGTGAAGCACATTCGATTGTTCAATTTGAAGCACCTAGCTTGGAGGGCGGGAGGTGACTGTTATTTCAGTCTACGAAGTACCCAATAAAGCGCAAAGTTCTCACATTAATTAAAAAGTTAAAACAATAATTTTCTGCAGATATTTGACCTTTTTAAAAGGTTAATTTAATGTTCAATATGGTCATACTTCACAAATAACTTTTCCAGAGACCAAGCTTAATAATTTACTACTCAACCATTTAAGGCCCAGCAAGCCATAAAGGATAGCCTCTTTTGTATCCCACAAAAGAAAACAACTTAAGTCAAGAGCTTTGCCAATAAGTTACTATGATTTTAGGAAAATAAGATTGAAGCGAATGTTCCTGACGAAGAGAAGTCTTGGGAGGGAATTTAGGGGGGGGGATATTGCAATGATGGGGGTGCTAAACATACTTAACGGCGGCAAAAATTAGAGTGTTTTACTATATCCTGTGGTACCTCTTATAGAATGTTTTTCATTAATTAATAATAGACCTTGAAATAATAATTGCTCTGAGGTAGCTTCAACCTGATATTCGTTTTAATCTGATGAGCACCCTTGTCACTTTTCAGAGATTATCTCACCCTGCTACCTTCTCTGGTAACAGAAAATACAAATTATTGGAGGCAAGATAATTACTGCAATAAATCTACAAATTCTACATTTAGTTATGTAGCTGGTCTCACGGTTGTGCTTGAAGTATTTTTAAGTTTTGGAGGAGCCTAAATGACACCATAAATCATCCAAATTACTGTATTTTCATGACAATGTTTCAGTCTGAATCAGAAAGTGTGAATGCTAGCATTACTTGTGGTATGCACCCTTCCAGGAAATATCCATAGCCCTACACAAAACTGCTCTGGGGTAACTTCAGTTGTGGCAGCCCCGCACCCCACCCATCTGGAATTTCCAGCTGGGCTTAATAGTTTCTCTAATAAACTGTAGCTTTTCAGACCTTCCAACTTGGTGTGGATATTTCCTGGAAGGACAAAATGCTGTTCTGCAAGGGAAATCAATCATGTGAGATAAATGAACTACAAACTGAAGAGTTAATTTTCCTGTGGTTAGCCCTATCAACTAGTTGGCCTTTGCACACTCAAAAGTCAATTCAAATCAGAGCATTAACACTTTTTGAATTTGCACAGAAAACATTTTGTGCTAACATCATATAATTTCAAAGGATTCTACTAGAGACAGATAAATCATGACAACAACTACCTGCTCAGATCTTTTTCCATGGGAAACAAGTACTCATTGTGTTAGTTTAACCATAATTATCTACTTTTTAAAGAAAAAGTGAATTGGGCAAGTGTTCTGAAAATCTACATAATTGCTGTAAGTCATAAATTAAACATTATTTTTGTTTTCTTGTATGATAATTCTATCCTGGTCTGATGTCTGAGTTTCTTTTACTCCATACAATTTTCGTTTCCCAAAAAGAATACTTCTCACATCAAAAATTCTAAGTCCAGGTTCACCTAGTGTCACTTAAACCTTAGCATTTTACTGGGAAAAAGATGACCACTTCACTTCTCAACTTACCAACAATGTACAGGTAGGAGTGTTGGTGAAACTTAGTACAACAGTACCACATAATTATTTTGCGTAAAATGGTATCATCAGTTTCATACAGATGGCAAGCTCCCAGGAAGGCCTTTTCATTGGTTGGTTATCTGGTTATAATAACAAATCCCAGTTTCTGATAATTAAAATATTGATTCAATTATGTTTGAATTGTTCATGTTCAACCACTTTGCATTGCCCCTTACAATTTCAAGGGATAATGCAATTTATACTGACTATTTGCACCAAAAATAACGCATACTAAAACCACAATATTAATACACTATCCATGGCAGCTTAATGCATTATTATCCCTGTCTCACATATTTGTTATAGCTATTAATAGTAACAATGTCACATTTTCCATGTAGTGTAGTTCCAGCCTACTTAGCAACAAACATCACATAGTTTTATCTGTACCAATGCAAGTGTGAGGAACATGTACTGAATTTTTCAATCCGTGAGTCTTTGAATTTGTGTGAAAATGTTCCATTCAGTTTTGTTAACTGACTGCCACTTCTTTGGACAACACTGAATTGGTATACCAATTTGCCGGTCAAAATGTACGTTTCTCTTTTCTCTTTTTTTTCTGAAGTTACTTCTCCCCGTAAAGTGCACTGTTAGATTTGACATGTAACTTGATCATCAAATGAACCACATCTGACGAAACTATCCAGTGTCTTAGCTGTTGGTGTGTTTTTCTCTTCATGTCCATAGCCCAAGTGTGACTTATTGGTAAGTATTCTGGTGAATAAGCAATCCACTGATTCCATGTTGATGTTTCAAACACCTCACCTTAATCAGCCTGCCATTATGCCAGTGTCAACCACACTCAGTGTTGTTACAACTACAACCTGTGCACTACAATATTATTACCACAAGGAAACAGTCAACTTTGGAAGGAGGAGAATCTTTGAAGGTTAGAGTTTCTCTTGTTTAGCAGTGTCCTGTTGAGTGCCATGCCATGTAGCACCTTGCTGCACTAATTTTTGACGTTTTATATCTGGTTCCTCATTGCTGTCACTTGGGGCTTGACTAGCACTCAAGGATCGCTTGGCACCATTCATTGCTATAGAAACAGCAGCTGTAGTGGCAGCTGGTGACAACACCCCAAGGGGGGAAGAGTCAGGAGTGATTGTTCCAGTAGTTACTAAGGGGAGTGGTAGAGGGGTAGGTATTTTTGCAACTGGTGGTTTAGCAGAGGGATCCTGGGTAGCAGTTGGGGAGACATTTGTGGGGGTGGGAATGGGTGTTAGCAAGCCACCTGAAATTAAAACAAAAAAATTAATAATAGTACAAAAGATTGTGCATTAAGCTTTAATAAACTACTTGTGAACCCAAGTGTTACACAAGTGCTGGAGCTCATCCCGTTTTCTACAAGAAAAAGGGACTAAAATTATTCACTGCCATCGGGATACTGTACCTTGAAGTAAGTTGGATTAACGTTAACTGAACATGATGATATTCCTTTACATGTTAAACACCTATTTGTACCTCCGGTACAAAATATTCCTGGGTTAAAGGAGAAGGTCACTCCAGAAAGCATATTGTATTTGTCATCACCAATAAAAAGTTTATATTGAGGTAAGTTACTCACCGAAGTTTCAGCTTCTAAAGTGCATTCTATCCAGAGAAATTTCTCTTCAGAGAAGCTTAAAATTTGGCATTGACAGCCACCATTTTGAAGCAAATGCTCAGTGGCCAGGTCGGGCTAGGCCGCTAAGCGTGACATCATTGTTGCCATTTGTCTTGGCAAGCGAATTTGTTTACTCGAGGTCATGGCTGATCTTCAACCTTACCGTTTTGAGCCAGAACGTGTTCCTAATCCTGAGGATAGCTAAAGCGAAAACGAAGAAGTAAATGATCGGTCAGAAGGCACATTTTTGTTCTTGTGAGCAATGTCAAATCATGCCAATGCAAAGAGAATGTGTTTGTCGCCAAGAACAGCCAGAGGAAGAAAACAAAATTCAAGGTAGAATTTTAAGCTTACAGTTGTACTACATCGGTTGCAGTAAATGGAACACAATTTTCTTTGTAAATTGCTTTAGACAGTTTTTAAAAGGCAGTTTAATAAAGTTGTAAGCAGGTAATTTTTACGTCAACTGTTTGTTTGATTTTTGCTGTGTCTGAATGTCCGGCAGCCGGGCAAGGTCTCAAATGGACTTAATGCCCGGCAGTCACATATTTTCACAGAAGTTCCACTGAAAGATTCTTTCAAACTTCTTGATGGTATTTGATGTTTCTTTAGAAATGCACAGCGATTCCAAAAATTATGCTAGTGTGCAAGATGATGAAGTAACCAAGATTGTGCACACTATAAAATCTGCATGTGCTTGACACTTAGAAAATTTAGGCTTACATCAGCAGTTAGAGATAGAAGATGCGATGTTTGTTTAGAATAGCCAGGTGATTCTAAAAATTATAAGGGATTTGTAGTGGTCGAATTCTGCAAGCTTTTGCGTACCATAAAATCGCAGTGGTCTTTATCCGACTGCCGGTCATGGTCTCAAATAGATTAAATGCCCAGCTGCTGGTCAGAAACATTCACCAAATTCCGACTGAAATCCTCAATCAAACCTATTAAAAGTA
The DNA here is from genome assembly GCA_022496165.2 of Catalaphyllia jardinei. Taxonomy (NCBI): domain Eukaryota; kingdom Metazoa; phylum Cnidaria; class Anthozoa; order Scleractinia; family Caryophylliidae; genus Catalaphyllia; species Catalaphyllia jardinei. Next base: position 30,626,677 of record CM042751.1, read on the forward strand.
TTCGGTGTTTCTTTAGAAATGTCAAGTGATCCTAAAAAAGTATTTTGGTTTTATAATTACATTCAATGAATTCGGTGAATATTTTGGACTGCCGGGTGTTTAGTCCATTTAGACCTTGCTCAGCTGCCGGTCACTTTGACACAGCCAAAATAAAAATACAAACAGTTGACCTAAAAAATAACTGCTAATGGCTTTATTAAACCACCTTTTAATGTCTAAAGATATTTACAAAGAAAATATTGTGTTCCATTTACTGCAACCTTAATATTCTACGTTGAATTTTGTTTTCTTCCTCTGGCTTTTCTCAGCAACAAACACATTCTATTTGTGTTGGCATGATTTGATATCCCTTACAATAACACCAAAATGTGCCTTCTAACCAATCGTTTACATCTTTGGTTTCGCTTTAGCTATCCTCAGGATTAGGAACACGTTCTGGCTCAAAACGGTAAGATGGAAGTTTAGCCATGACCTCAAGTAACCAAATACGCTTGCCAAGACAAATGGCAACGATGTCATGCTTAGCAGCCTAGCCCGACCTGGCCGCTAAGCATTTGTTTCAAAATGGGGACTGTCGATGCCGGCTTCTTTGGAGACAAATTTCTTGGGATAGAATGCACTTTGGAAGCTGAAACTTCGGTGAGTAACTTAACTCAATATAAACCTTAGATTGGTGGCGACAAATAAAGTACGCTTTTTAGAGTAACCTTCTCCCTTAACTACCAACAATCCCAGTTCATGAGCCATTTAAGCAAATACTATACAACCACTAAGTATTGTCACATTTACCTGAGCTAGGGGCTGCAGCTCCTGACAAAAACTGTGGTGGAAGCTGTGTCAGCTGCTGCTGCTGTTGTTGTGGCTGCTTCACTAAAGTGGCAGCCAAAGGCTTACTAGCAGCTATCAGTTTTGCCTCTGGCTGTGGTGCACTCTCCACAGGTGACTCATCTCCAGACGACTGAGAAAACCCATTCTTCTCCGTATCAGCTCCATCGCTTTCCTTTACAGCCTCTAGAGAGGACTTGATCACACTGACAGGCAGAGCTGCTCCTGCCTGGAATGTGACCGTAGATTTGACAACCGCTTGAGGTAGACTTGGTACTGGGGGTGGTAAACCAGTTGGTGGAATGACAGGGGGTGAGGTGGGCTTTGCTTGAGACACTGCAGCATCAGCCACTTGGGCTGTTGTTTTAGTAGGTGAATTTTCACGTGGCATATGAGTCACAGGAGCAGAGGGGGCATGAAACTGAAGGCCATGTGTGGGAGAAGCTGGAGCTGATCTGAAACAACAAACAGAACAAAATTTAAAATTGGTGCACATCAGATTCAAAGCTGTCATTAGGAGCTGTAACCTGTAATACCTGTTATGGGTGAGTATGATTGATTTCCTTGACACTACGGGTGAAATTGCAATTCACCCACAAATTAACAAGTTTGTTACAGGTGTGGAGAATGAGACTACAGATGACTCAAAAATTGATGGCATCCCTGACATTTTACTTGTTTATTTTTGAACTGATAGTCAAACTCTGCTAAAACCATTTCTCACATTGAAAATAGCAAACATAATATATATATGGTAAATAAGTACACAAACACGGCTAGTCCCAGGTCCTAACCCAACATGGTTTCTGACCCGACAAGTAGAGAAAATTCATGTTTCAATGGCTTAACTGTGGTGTAGAAACAATACCCATTTTTCTTAAATTCCATATCATGATTTCATATAGATTCCATGAAACAAATAAAAAATATGTCATATACACTTTAAAACACCTGAATAGCAAACATGTTATGCTGAAAATTGGCCTAACTTTTCTCAAAATTTGTCATTTGCAATCTGCTAGTTTCTCTCTTTTATTACTTATTTCTGTTGTATTCTTGCCTCTGCCACCATTTTTCTACCTTAGGAAACAACACATTTTGAGGTTTTGCACACTTTGAAGGTAATGTTGCATCACTATAAGAAACATGACTTAAAACATACCATGTCTCAGCTCCCCTAAAATATGATACAATGTAGAAGTTTGTTACCTGCAAGACAGTTGAGAGAAAGGTGGTCTGAAGCATGGCACACCTCTCTGACGCCTCTTACGGAATGCTTGTTCAGCCAGCTTTTGTTCACATGATGGATCAATCCGCCAAAATGAGCCTTTTCCTGGTTCATCCTGGGCACGTGGTACTTTCACAAAGTAACGGTTCAAGGATAAATTATGACGAATAGAATTCTGTAAGAGATGTTAACTTGTAAGACAAATACTTCCATTTCAATGCGTAGGGTACCTTAAATTATCTCTATTTTCTTAAGAGGTTACCTCATGTGTTGGAATGCAGCTGTTTGGTTGATAGAACATACAGAACTTTTAATTGTAATACAAAGTTTGCTACATATCAAATACTAAACCAACTTAAGTTATAAAATCCACCAAGAGCAGACATTTTTATTTCAGTTTCTGATATATACTATGGATAGTCCTTTTGCTGTACAAGTCAAAGAATATAAATCTTTTATTTGTGCAGCAAAGGGCTACCCTAGACATATTCATGACATCCACTGTTAAATGACCACGAAAGTACTAGGCGCACACGTACTAACATCAAAAACGGCAAAACAGAGAAGAATACATGTATGAAGAAAAAACACCACAGAGAAACTTAAACATGAGAATGACTTCAAAAAGTCTAAGGCCAAAGGAAATATCTTTACAAACGGCAACCAAACTTAGAGGCCTTGTTTCCTAAAAAAATACTAATAATGAAAATACAAAACATTACAAAAACATGGGTTGATTTAATGTCAGGAAGGAAAGTAAGACAACAGAGATAATCAGCAAAGTTAAGGTATCGCTTTCTTTGACCAACAGTTCAACCCAAATAGAACTATTTTGATTTTGTTGTTTGAGTTCTCTAAACTCCTTGTCTAATTTATTTTCCCAGTATAAAATTTCACTTTGCTGAAGAATCACAAATGATCTTAGTAGCCTTATGGCATTGGTGAAAACTGTTGCAGCATCTCAGGACAAAAGATGGCGAAAAAATATTTTGTCAGTCAACTTGGACATGAAAGTGCATGTGCTCCACTATGCAAATTGGCTACTTGTACGCGTCAGATTTTCCTTTCAAAATTAAAACTTGTGCAAACTCGACAAAGAGGTAGAAAGAATAAGTTAGAAAATATTGAAAGCAGAAATTAGTTATGATTAAGCTTTGTTCTGAGAAACTCACAAATTAACTCGATACCAGAGAGAAGAGCTTTTTTGCATAAACTTTATTCATAAATCAAAAGTTTATGCGTACAACTAGTGCGAGAAGATCTTACTCATTCACAGTGCGAAATTTTTCATCCCTGAAAAACTCACTTTTTCCTATTGCCTCAGAACAAAAAATGCAGCAAAAAAGTTGCTGATTCACACAGAAGGGAGTTTTGTGTAATTCCTTTCGAATAAGTAAAATCTCCTTGTTTTAGTAGACCCAAATCTACTGCATCACACCTTTTTGCTTGTTTCACTGCCCTACGTATAGGCACGTGATTGAACATGTTCACCTTGCGCTACCTGTTGTCAGATCAAGTGCGCATGTGTAAAGGATCTGACTTCCAGTTGGGCAAAAACACTAAATTTCCGGCGATATTTAAATTGAATTAATTTTTTTTATGTGACACAGTTTACCCCAAAATACAGAATATAGCTAAGCATTGGTTTTTTGCTCATTCATGCGCGGACAGCGGACGCAATGAATGAGTATCTTGAGGTTACAAATGTCGCCGGAAGTTGTCCATAGGCGGAAATTTGTGGACAGAATTTGTCGACGGAAATTGTGGCCGTGGACTGTCGCTGGAAGTGAAAGTGTCCTCACCACCCCTCCCTGCTTCGGCTTAACAAAAGTGCCAAAAAAACTTCGATGCAGCACATGCCGCTGCAATAAGCTGAATAAGTGAGTGCAAATATCAACAATAAAGAATGTTTGCATGTCGTTATAAATTTAAACCACAAGTCAGAATTTCACAACCTCTGGAAATCGCAATATGGTGAAAGTATCCTCACCACCCCACCCAGCTTCGGCTCAAAAAAAGTCTAAATAAACTTCCGATGTCGCTGCAATAAGCAACTGCAAACATTAAACGACTTGTGTGTGCTGTAATAAATAAATTTCAACATCAATTCAGAATGTTGCAACCTCTGGAAATTGCCATATGCTTGAGAAGCCGAAATGTTTGCGCCTAGGAGACCCTGAATGGTATTGTTCTTCCTACAACCATCGCGAAAACATGAAGATCGGAGCACTTTACAAGTAAGTTTTGACGACAAGTCACAGATTTAAAGCACCTTCTTGGACTTTAGAAAGAAAGAAAGGGAAAGAAAGGGAATGGTAATGTAAATTATTACTTGAAGTTGATTTAAACTTTTGGAACGATTGGTAAAGCCACGGAAGCGGTCGGCAAAAACTAAAGCTTTCGCTTTGGCGTGAAGAATTAATTTGAACACTGCTTGTGCAGCGAAATTTTCAACATTTTTTCGCTTTTAAATAAGTTTCTTCACCTCAGCTTGAATGAAACTTTACTGCTATTGAACTTCCTTTTGCATTTCTTTCATTTGTTTCCCTGTATTTTGGAATTTTAGGTTTTTAAAGTGAACAGTAACTTGCACACTGCTGTACCAATATTTCATAACCAAACAGCAGAATGCACATTAGTCATTACATGAATGAGCTGGCTCTATGAGCCCTTTGATTTGAAAACATTTTGTTTACAAATGTTATGGGTATTTTAATATCATTTACATGTATCTCTTTAAAAAGAACATTAATTTTTTTTCAAAATGAAAAGAAACCCATGCTTAGCAGGATACAAAAATGAATACACATTATCAAACCACTGATTAAATACACAAATTGTGTAGCACATGGAAAAATTTAGAGTTTTCTTTCATTGGTCACATGACCATGGACATGGCATAATGACATCATATTTAGGGTCATTGGTTTACAAAAGTTTGAAACTAACCAAAATAATGCCAAATTCTCTCAAAATACTTGACCATTACATCCTTAGCAATGCACCCCCAAAAATACGTCAGTAGTCCCTTAACAAGCCTAAATGGCTTTTCTGAAGCTCTAAAGTTTACCTAAGTCTTCATTTTTTGAGTGAAATTTTGTTCTCTTTATGCTGGTGAGATTAGCTGGTTAACAATCATTCCGTAGTGATGTCCCTGGAGGGTATGATAATGACTTATGCAGTTTTGTTTCAAGTTGAAAAAGTCAGGCAGACTATATCAAATAGGCCATGTTTGATCTATTAAACTCTAACATGGTTGCAAGGCTTTTGGGACAAACTTCTACATATGGTAGTGTTTTCTTTGTGCCCAAGTCTCCTTTGTGAATCAAGGGACAAAAGAAACTTGAGGTTTGCAATTTTGTCCTGAAAGTCTCAGAGCCAAGTTTGAATATTGATTTATTGAATGTGGCCTATTCTGTTCTTATGCCTCAAATAACAGCTGAAAACTAATATATTTTAATAATTATTGTCTTCTCTGAAACAGAAAAAAAAACTTTACACATTCAGTTTGGATTTTGAGGATTACTTCATGGACAAGCAACAGCAGTAGTAAGTCTTATTTTTAAGAATAAAACCAGGCATCCTTACTTGCCAGCCTTTATCAGCACTGCGGTAATATGGATAGTTCTTGGTAATATGTGTGTAAATACCACTCAGCGTCAACTGCTTGTCATGTGCAGACAGGATGGCTTGAACTATCAATTGTGCATACGAAAATGGAGGCTTTCCATCGTCTTTGCCACCTCCCTCTCCCCCTGAGGTATTGGGCTTCTCCTCCTCCACAGTAGTCTGGGCAGCATCTTGAGCAGCCAACTCTGCTACAGCTTGTAAGTTTGGAGCATAGATGTGATTTGCATCACCACGAGGACTGGCAGGACAGGAGTTAGGAACACTGCAGGGAAAATACCAGAATAATCAGGCTTTTGTTGCAAAACAATGTTAGTTCATAAAATAAGTTTTTGATCTCAATAAAGTCATACCAAAGTATTAAAAATTCTATGTGCATTTCAGTATATGCATTAGCTAACTTACAATCTTAAAACGATTGCGAGTAGGTAAATAAAATACCAAATTTACAAAATGAACATGTATGTAAATGGTGTTCAGGTGAAATCAACAGGCATGGAATGGAAACAACAAAACTTTTTTTGAAACACATTACAAATCATGCATTTATAAATATGAGCTGAGCCTCTTCCTTTGAAGTAAACTGGAGTCAAAGAAAAGGGTAAGATACATTAATGGATCATCTAACTTGTCTACTCTAAATACAATACAGGTTGATTTCAGTAAATGTAAATTTCATTCATTTCAGTGCTATGTGCAAGCTGCATACACTTTAACTAAATAAGGAAGTCAACGCAAAACGGACAGTCTGACTGCTGCATAATTTGCCTCGGTTTGGGCAATGACATGTGTTTAACTCCAGATAAGAGCTACAGCTACTATGAAAAAAAAACCTGGCAGCTGATATTTAATGAATTTTGTATCACTTTGCCTATTGCATGTATGCCCTGTTTCTTCACACAGTTGCATTTTACCAATAATAGTACTTTGTTACAACTATATATATTTGTTTCTATATGGCTTATATTTTGGAGATGGAATCTTTGCCATTTCAAAAGTGAAAATTGCAGACAAAATTTAAACAAACTTTTGTTTGATATTTTGAGGTCTGCTTTATAATTTTAGTACTAAGAGTTATGACGCCCACTTATACACATGCATGCAAGCACTGTTGTTCTTCACTTTATAAGAGCTTCTGGAATTCCAAGGCAACAACAACCTAATAACATCTAATAAATGGTCAAATATTTAACCACAGGGAAAGGGTAACAATCTAATTGTAATCTTCCACAAAACAAAGTACAAAATAGAACTTCTAGGCTTGTATTAAACATAACTGAAATTTTCATCACTTATTTTGTATACAAGCCCGCAGAAAATATCACAAATACTTCTTCTAAGCAGCTGCTAAAACACTCTGTATTGTGCAATAATTTTCTCCTGGGCAATTTCACTGTCGAAATTATTTTATTTTGGAAGAAGTTAGATACGGTTGCAAAACAAATAAAGATTGTCTGATACATAACTACATTTAAGCTCAAATTCTCATTAACACGCCTATCTATCTGATCATATAATTCAACTCCTTGGACACGTTCAGTGTTTTGTTTTGAGATTCGATCAAGAGGAACTAATGCAAAAAGATTTCAAATAAAAAGGCTTATAGATTGTTGCCTTCACACGCGTGTAATAACTAAGAATTACTGTACAAACTATTTTAGTTTAAAACATATCTGTACAAAATTAAAACTTGGGCCAGACTTTGACAACGTATATTGTGTTTTGGTAAATACAAAGCTAAAACCAGTTAATATGACACCAGCAGGAAAATATACGTTAGAAACCCGCGCTGACGACCTCAGCTACAAATGTATAAATGCACTTAAACGTTTCTATCATAATCTTGCAGTCTTTTTGTTTAATTTTCCTCGCTTACGCGCAAAAATTAAATAAACATTGGCATGCGCAGACAAAACAGGACACGGTGTGTAACCTCCACCGACCAACGGAAATACATTTCCATAGCAAGGGCGATTGCGAAACACGGAATCAAAAGTTTAAAAGAAAACTCTTTGTATTCCACTTCGCCGACTATAGACTCAATGAGAAAATCACGTATAACAACCACGTTTAAATTTTAAAACTGACTGAAGCAATTATGCTCAAGCCGAGATAGAGTGAAAGCTGGAAGGGATTTCATGAAAAATACCGTGACCTAAACGCCAAATGAACTACAACACGTGCTAGTAACAACAAATTGAATTTATCTTTCGTTATGTTTCCACCATTTTCACCACCAAAGATCGTGCCTTTTAATTAACCTAGTTACTAAAGTTGTCCTCATGCTTAAGCAACAACTTATGACCCTAAAAAATCTTGCACGCATGCATCCAATAAAAATAAACAAGACATGCATCTGAAGAACGGGATAAAAACTCTGATAAAAATCGTTTCGGGAAAGAAAATCTTCTCCGACCAGAGAAGCAGCAAATCAAGACGGAAGCAAACGGGGTTAAGATGAACATATACAAAACACAATGCTAAGCGCAAGCCAACAACAAATTATCTTGAGAGAATATGCGTGTCCAGTTGACCTCGGCAAAATACTATTAACTCTGGGTTATATACGAGCAGTTTAAAATGAGAAACCACGGCAAATAACAGAAATGCCTCTCACCTTATCGTTCCCGTAGGAGAAGGAACTGGAGAAGCTAAGTTAGAGTCTGACTGAGGGATGTTTATTCGTAGAGGTGGAAGAACCTTTGTTCTCGGTGGGCTAGGAACACGTTTCGGAGTCTTGTCACTAACCAAGGAGGTGAAACGAACCTTGACATTTGTTGAAGGAAATCGCAACACACAGCTAAAAGAAAATTGACCACATTTTAAATTAGCTACGTTAAGCTTAAAGTAAAATTGCACCATTAAACAATACGAAACATTAAACGACAAACGGTAAAGTTTGTATACATACATGTAGGGTAATTTCAATGGAGGTGCCCCCCGTCGATGGAAAACACCGTCAACAAATATCCCGTTCTTCCCGTTGCAACTGAGATAGAAATCCTGATTTTCAAATTTCAGCTGCAAGTGCTTCCTTGAAACGAAACTGGAATGTCCCATGTTCACGTCCACGCTGCCAAGACTGCTGTTTCTTCCGATAATAATCCGGCTTTGCCGAACCAAATATTCGAACTCGCGACCTTCAAGTTTGGCAATGGGAGTCACAGTGTTGACACCAGACCACAGTTGTCTTGCAGGATTAACTGCGCCTGATTTTAGAGCTAGCAGAGCCAAAGCATCGCTTTCCTGATCTTGGCTAGGCGAAGACATCTTCCACTGACAGCCTGATTCCAAATTCCCTTGCGTTGCACAAGAAAAGGGATCAAAAGCAAAACAACAACACGAGGAGAAACATACGGGAATTCCGCAAACCTTAAAGTTCCAAATTTGGAGATCATTACCAAATATGGAGGTGAAGTGTTTCTCGCACAGGCGGGTCCCTGTTGGCGTCCATTTTGCAAGGGTCTTGTGATTAGGAAGGTCTTTCCCACTTGCAGCGAATTTTACGTTATTAATTTGTTGAGCTGCGTCACTAATTTACAAGAAGTGGAAAAAAAATTCGCGTGCTTTTGTAGTTTGAGTCAAGCATGAGAGAAAATCAGGGAATGCTAGGGACGAGGCAGCCTAACCGAGTCGTCTCACCGGTACCGCTGTTTGTTCATGGCGGTCCCAAATAATTCAACTCCTCGACCCTCCTCGACCCTCCTGGTTATGTAAAATCAGCCTCCCACCAGTTGGGATTCTTTAACTGAATGGTTTCTGTTCTATTTGCAATATTTGTTTACTTAATTACAGTGCCCAATTAGCACAACAGTGTTAAATACATTTGACAGACCCTGCGAACGAGGTCGGATCATGCTTATAAATTAGCTTCCGTATATCGAGTTATGGATGCACGCGGGAAGCTTGGAGAGCACGAAAGAAACGTAACAGTTGCTCGGGGCAATACCCTCCGAGCTTCTTGAGTGTTCTCCAGACTTCTAGGCTTTTGTACATTATGCTTTTATTTCCCGACTAAAATGCTCCACCTTAGTTAATGCTCGGTTCCCCCAAAAAATGTCACTAAAATGCTCGGTTAATGCTCATACATAGGGTTTTGAAATTTTTGCATAATTTTAACGTCTTAATTGCTAATGATCATTTCCTTTTGAATTGTGGGTAGATCCAGGCCTTTAGGACATAATTTGAAATTGTAATTTTGCCCGTTTGCCCTCACAGAGGACTGGACCTACCCACAATTCACCAGGAACTGATCATTAGCAAAATGGTGTATTAACAGTTCAGAGTGCTTAACAAAAACAAATATAAAGAAAAACAAGTTAACAACAACGCACGTAAAAGTTTTAATACACCAGAAGATAATACTCAACTCAAAATGATCTGTTGTTTTGTTAATCCTTTGTCCCCTTTCCGACAGTGATACTTAGGTGAAGAGGTGAAGTTAGGTCCTTATTTTCAGGTTAAAAATAGTTTTATTTCTATATTCTGTGGAAGTAATATTAATTTTCCAGGAAAATGCCACTAAAATGCTCGAATAATGCTCAATGCTTTTGCCTCACTAAAATGCTGGAAAAAATGCTAGCATAATAATGTGCAAAAGCCCACAAACTTCCCAAGTGCATCGCTACTGAACTCGATGTACACACAGCTAAAAGCATGAACCAGTTCGTTTATAACATGGGGAAAAGATATTGGGCGCTAAAACTTGTTTTGGGATTGACTACAAAGTTCTTAAAATGCTCAGTGAAGAAAAACAAAGCCATTACTGAGGATCCTATCAAGCCACAGTCAGTTGAGCAACAGCTAAAGTCACTAAGTTTAAGTGAACATCTTAGCTTTCTAAGTTCAAAGACTCGATGTAGGCCGGCTTGGATTGTTCAGGAAAATCTTAATTCTCATTGCCGAAACATAAAATCTGAAGGGATTAGATAGGTCTAGCGAACGCTATGCTATAAAGTTTTTATAATCCTCTTATTTTTTTTATTTGTATTACAATTCCAAAGTTTATGCAAACCCGCGCACTCTATTGAACTTCACTGCGTGAAATCTCGATCTTGTGAGGCGGGACAGATCAGACCTTAAGATGTTATTTTAGGTCACATGATACAAATATAAAACTGCAGCTGGGAGGTAGGATTGACAGCTATTGCGGCTATTTCACACCGCAGTATAAGTGACTTGCTCAGTTCTTTTCTGTCGTGGTTATTAGTACTTCCTGAGCTCACGATCTATCTACCATGTTGGTTATCAATGATAAATTCCATCCTTCACTAACGTGAAGAGCGTCAGTCTCCGGCCATGTAAAAGATTTCTAAAATAAAAAAAATTCAGGAAATTCAGGAAATGCAAATTTTTAAAAAAGCAAAAGAAGCCAAAGAAAATCACCTTTTTTTGTTAAGGGAAACTGAAGATATCTAACTCTGAAAACCTGAATGCTAATTCATATATCTCTAACCCCCGCATTTTTCACGAGGAAAGAATTATCAATATGTTGACCTTACAACACTATGGCAGCTAAAGAAGCTGATTTTAGATGGCTTTTTCGGGCCAGTGGTCTGGTATCTTTTACGCGGAAAAAACAGCAGCTGAAGTTGGCTTTGAACCAAACATTCCAGGCATAACTATTGGGGGACCCGATGACACAAGGTAAATATTCCAGGAAAAAAGCCAAACACGTACAAGTTTCAGCCGTTCACTCCTCTTTTTCTCGAAAGATCAATTGACAACAAATTAAAGTACGAGACGAGCTTTTCGTCACGTACCAAAACGATCTGTGGTAGTTGGTCAGTAATTTAACTTTGAGGTGGTTTCATATAGAGGAAACGAAGTGGAATGCATGTTCAACGAATTGGATTTTAAAAAAATTCAAACAAGGCAGCGGTTAGATCCCTCAGAGAAACTCTCCAATCATTTCCCGTATGTCAGCTTCCACTGAGCAAGTCAATGACCATTTTATGACCAGAAACACTTAATTGCAACGTTTTAAAACCTCTTTGCCGAGCTTATTCTTATTATGACGATCGATTTCCAAATATTTATAAGTCAGTAAAACTACGAGAGTCGAAACAGTTAAATTCTTTCTTTAGTGTTTCTAGTCCGAGTTTCACCTGTCTGCTCGAGTCGCGCTCTCCCGAAAAGACAACAGTGCGAAACACCAGTACAGACAGTTGTAATTCAGGCTTCAGACTTCAGACTTCGAATTCTCTGAAAATAATGACAACTAGGCCACCGATGTAAGCTATCAAGACGACAAAGAGTTACATTAAGACTCTTTATTTCACAAACAATTTGTACACATAAATATTTTTGCACTTTAAAAGTGCCACGCAAGGAGAGACGACAACAGTTCAACTTGGCGAAAAAAAACAATAAACGACTTTTATCTCGGATTCAAGCGAGAGAAAACTGTAATGAATGAATACAAAAATAGGTAGCTTTTTGGTACCAAATATAAAGAATGAATTATTGTGGAGTACAAGAAACTTTAAAGAAATGAGTTGGGACGTAAGAGAAAATCACTGACATCCGAAATTATAAAACCAAAAAAAGAGAAAGTTTAAGTAAAACTTGAAAGTATGGGCAGTGAAACGTTTTGTTATTTGCTACATCAAAATCTCAGAAAAATCCTCGTGTCTCTAGCGCTTAGAAATGAACTTAACTGAGGGAAACGGAAAAAAAGTTCACACTCTTTTGTCAATCGTAAAGTTTTAAACATGCACGTTTCTAAGACTAAACAATAAAGTGAGAACTAATTGTTAACACTTGTAAGTGGAAAGCACCCAAGAATAAACACATGTATTCAAGCGCTTAATAACAAAGCAACTCCTGCGAGTGTCCACTTAGCCGGGGATTCCTTGGTCTTCAGGAAGAAATTCCACACGTACGTGGGGCCTCGCTGTCTCGTCTTATACACTGGACACTCATAAACGTTTTTGGTTTCTTGTTTGTCGACTGGGATGGCGCGAATGAACATAACTGGCATACCAGGAGTCAGCTCCTTCAGTCTTGATTCTGCTATCATGCCGGTCTGTGTGTCCCACCTAGCGCCTTCCATGAACAGTCCGTGCACATAAGCACCTTCTCGTGGCGGGCTGTTGAAATCCTCTTTGTTTTTCTTCGTGACGTCAACCTGAGAAAATATATATATCGCATTCGTCAGGGCTCGGGTGAATAACATCCAGAGATGTACTCTGTTTTATCCTCGCTGAGATGTAGAATCCAGTCAGCAACTAGTTTAAGACAACAACTTGAGCAAAAGAGTTCCGTTTTCAAACATACAGGGTAACAGTTGCGGCTGAAGGTCCCAATTCATACGTTTGTAGAATATCACTTAGATTAAGAGTGTCATTTTGAAGTTACATTGGCCCGTTATACTAGGTTTCGCAGCAAATTTTGTCAGGAATAACGTGGTCTACCGGTGATTTGGTTTTTATTAACGCAAACTAGTCAGAAATAACCTCCGACTGTTTTCTGTTGCTGAAGATTTTTCTTTTTGCAAACATCTTGCTCCGACTTTATCAGATTCTCTCCTTCAAAATCAAAGCCGGGAAAAAGGTTTCTCTAATCTCAATAGGAATAGTATTTCAGAGGCTTCGTGTTTTACGAATAGGATTGAAGGCTTGATTTTTGGTGCTTCGTTCTCTCGTACAAACCACAAAACAACCACAAGACGAGAAGCGGCTGGATTTGCAGGGCATTTACCTGAAGTGCCATCTTGTCCAGAGGCCATTCGTTCTTTCTCGCCATAGACTGCTCAATAGCAGTAAGGAAAGACTGTGGATTGAAGAAACCAGAAAGCCAAACAACGTTTGGAAGACAGAAGTCCGATGTCCAACTCTCTAACTCCTTGATCCGCAGCAGCAAGTCCACAAACCATGCAGCCAGGCCTGACATGGATGGATAAGCACGGCGCGTCCAGGATTCTGGGACATCATCCAGGTAGAGTGAGTTACCAAGTTCCTCCATGTCAGCGGTAATGGTCAGTTCACCCTGCAAAGTACAGTTCAAGTTCGAGTGTTAATTTAAAGACGGGTCAAAACATAAGGAACCTGACAATATAGCAGTGATCCACGATCCTTCATAGGAAGACAGACGGAGGCCATACATTTTACCACAATGCCATGCAAACCTCACACAACCCATTAAGCACAAAGAAAGACATATTTGCAAATGGCTAGCGCTGGCCCTGAGCGTTGAAAGAGTTTTCATGCACTAAGAATTATGGGTTCCTTTTGCGAAGCGAGAGTGATCCTCAATGGCGAGATTGGAAAAGCTCACAATACGGTCAAACTTGATAAAACCGGGATCACATTTTCATGTTCGAAATTCCTCTGAAATAAATCGAGGGTTTACATGTTAGTGTTTACACGAGGACCAATTCCACGCATGTGCTACGTAAACTTCTCTATTTCTTTTACAGTTTACAGCTAAGAAATGTCACAGGACACCTTCACAGCAGTGCTACAGAGCAAACTCGACAGGCACTAAGACTGTGTGCTACATAATGACAATTTTATCACGACTGATGAACTCACTTTGAGACCCAAATCCAGCTCTTTCAGCGAGCGTTTGATCTCGCTCGTCAAGATGTTCATTCGTTCACACTCCTGGAAGGCCACCACGGTGTAAGGCGTACGATCTTCTACACGAGCCATCATTTCCTGCACGTTAAATTCGTCTGGCAACTTCTCCAAGATTTCATCCAAAACCTGCTTCACCTGTTTTTAAAGAGAGGCAGATTTAATTGTCAGTTTTGATAAAAAAAGGCTGAATCTTCTAGTAATCAAAAACTGTGATATTTTGTAGCGAATTTCATACCGATGATTGTAAGGAGCTGTGAAACTAAGCACTGAGATGAAAGTAACTTCTGTTGGGTGACGAGAGTTACATCTGGATTGGAATAGCGTACACTAAAACGTCATCCGTTTCCATTCTGTTTCTAGTTCCCTAAACAGCTTGCTTTTTGTTATCTTACATTACCCTTACACTCTTAAGAGATTACGATATTATTTTTCTTTACATTTTCAATAAAAAGCCGTCAAGCATATGGGAATACACCAACTGATCACCAGTTGTCTTACTGGCACAATTAACTTTTCCAAAAGCAATAAAAGAAAAGAGAGGAAATAGGGAAAGGTGATTTTGCAACCTAATCACCTTTTCTTCTCGAGTTTGTCCTCCGCCGCTTCCAGCGCCCGCGTCTCTGGGCTGCATCTCGAGCACAGTACGGAACAAATTGTCCGAGGTTGCTGTTAAGAAGCCGATCTCTGCATTAGGATGCAGACCGTACAGGTATGGACTCTCCGGGGGTAATGCTTCATCAATGTAAGCGTGGTACGTCTTGTAGTCCGAGTTGGGAGGAATGGGGAATCCTGGAGCAAGGTTCATCTCGCCTTCAAGCTGTACAAAGGAATCAAGTGACGGGTGAGTTGATTATTACAGCAGTGCTTTGGGTAGTGAGGAAATTTATTTTTTCTCAGATGAATCGGATGCAGAGACCTTATTTGGGTTCAAAGTCCCAGCAGAGGTGAGACGGCTTTGTTGTGGTGAAACAAACTTAACTTTCAAAGCGCTTTATCAAGACAGGAGAAAAAGAGGTGCCAGCGGATTGACTCGGAAACCTGACAGAATGCCATAGCGAGGGGGACTGGGGTAACTAGTGACCGACTAGCATCCCGTCCAGCGGGAGCAGCAATACCACTACCCGTTTCATATAGTCACACTTAAACCGTCTAACAAAAAGATGTTCGAGTGCGAATGATTTGAAAATCTGCTGGATGTACCGTTTTCGTTGACAAAATTTACAAATATGCACGCGAGGTTCTATCTCACCATATCTGGTTTCATGTACTCCTCCAGGTAAGTCCGACATAGTCTTCTATCCCAGTCGTCTGTGATATGACCGCCATACATGATCTCACCGAACAAATAACGTAGATCAGTCCAGGGAACCTGACACAAAGCAAAACAAATTAGCCTTGCAATCACTGGTAGCTCACGCTTTGACACTTGACGGGGGGCGAACACTCCCTTATTTGGAGCCATTTTAGTCTCATCATTATCGATAAGATCATCAACAAAAGCCTTCATAATACTTTAAACATCGGTCTGAATTATAGGTCAGGTCTGAAACAGGGTATTGATGTAAGTGTCAGGTCTTAAATAGACTATCAAATTTTTGATCAGGGTTTGGAAGCGGGCCGCACACCGCAACCCCACCCGGGATGCCATCAAAGTACTCTATCGTGAAGGCTAAGAGGGTCCCCGATACTCACAAACTACAAAGCTCTTATTGTATACTTACCTTGGCATTAGCCTCAAGGTAGTTGTAGAGTACATTAACACTGATGGTCAAGTCACCAGTGTTAAACGGATAGGACCTGTTCCATCCCTGAGGACCAAACTTACGGCGCTCAGCAACGCACGCGTGGAAATAACACAGCGCAAACAGAATGCTCTTGAATTCATTCTCACGGGCACACATCTCCAATGTGTCCTGACAAGGGAAAAATTGAAAGGTAAGGTTGATTTATCATCTGTTTCAGTTTTTAACGAAATAAACACAGCTGATTAAGGTACCAGCATACAAAGAAACATAACTCGCAACGTCCGCGCGCAATAGCTTCACGTAACACTCCGCTGCCCTCTGAATATCCAATCTCTACCTCCCCAAACACCAAGACTTTTTCCAACTATTTTCTGATAGGAAAATTGCTTTTGAGCAGATCTGCCATTTTTAAGATGCAATTGCAAATACTAAAACTTGAACGTTGTGTCGATTGTACCAGCTGAAAAGTTCGCTCGATGCTACGTACAGTGTTCAAGTGTGCGTCACTGAAAGAGCCTGACCTACCTGGTTAAAGTTGTCCAAAGCCTGATGTAAATTGGCCTGCATACCAGTAGGCGGTTCGTTAGTGATCTTGATGGACGACTCCAGAATTCCTTGAGGTATGATGTGAGCATCAGGCGAGCCCGCCGGTTCAGCGGAGATGTATACTCGATAATTCTCATGGCTTCCTTCACTGTAAGCTTCAAGTTTCTTCTCCAGAGTTGGCAGCCATTTCTTTACAAGATGGATATTCTACACCCAAAGTCGAATTGAAAAGACATTTATTAGTTAAATCACTTACCCAGCATTCTTAGGCTTCTCCGCCAGCGCCTGGGCTCCAGACGGCCAACTGCTGACTAGCGGTTGCGAGTAACAAAATTGGCGCTCAAATGTTTTAACATTTACGAAAAATTTCAAAACACTATAGAGTGTAAAATAAAATGTGTCACAGATTTTATCTTCAAATTACCTGCAGAATGACCCAGTGTCCTTCTTTAGCGGCCAAGTCCAAACTCTGTTCCGCAACAATTTCCTGACCCTGAAAATTAAAATAACACGAACTTCATTTCACGCTTCATTTTCTTTTGAGAATGAATAAAAAGACAAGCTTCAAATTTCCATGGGGCCGGCTTGTCCAAAAGCCGGTTAACGCTAACCCAGGATTAAACGTTAACCGAAGTATTAGTTTTTCCTGTAACTAACTGTTTTTCATTGCGTATGTTTTATGGTTTACTCACGGTAAGGAAAAAGATAGCGACTGGTACATTTACCTATAATGCTTTGCGCACGAAAACTCTAAAAGAGCGTATACAAACACGAAGATGTTAGTATAGGAACGACAGCCATTAAACCATATCTTTTCTATATGCCCAGTGGGCTTAGTTTGGTTCGCAAGGTATTGTGGTAAAATGTACTGCCGCCATCTTTTTTCTTATGGTGGATTCAACACCAAAGGACAAACAATATAAACAGAAAACCTCACCGAAGCATTACAAAACTCAAATCAAATTCCCGCTAATTATGGGGTAGCTTAATGGGGCTTTGATGAGTATCAGAGGTTCACTCAGCATGAACTGACTTTTCTCACCTGTCCAAGTGACACGTTATGGAAGTTCTTGTTATCGAATGTGAAGCCGAGTTTCTTGCCCAGTGCCTCCACGTCCTTCAGTGGATCGACTCCTGGGGACAAAATGAAGAAGATTGGGGTCCCAGGCCCGCTCTCCTCGTAAGACTTGGCAAACTCTACTTGACGATTTTCCACATATTTTGCACCCATCTTTTCTTCAACAAAGCCACTGAGTAAGGCAAGAGGACAGATAATATAAATCTAACGCATTAACAGATATGACAGAGAAACTCAATAACAATTCATCAAATTTAAGCAAAGGAAATAAAGTCAATCACCATAGATTTTTTGCAATTTTATTTGTTTGTTTTCTCCTTGAGCGTTTTTGATTGAGGAGATAGATACTCAAGACAGTATTTAACCACATTTTCTGTTTAGGTTCGTCAAATATACTCCTCAGCGTGTTGAATTTCAACTCTCTGAGCAATACTCCTCTGCATGTGGTATTTCAATTCTCTGAGTTTGGAAATATTGTCAAAAACTATCTTTTGTGTTTGATATATTTCGTCAAAAATATTTCGCTACGCGTCGTATTCTCAACTATCTTCTCGGTGTTTGATAATGTGGTCTTTCATGTTTGATATGTTACTGCTCTTACTAATCGATTACTAAATAAGTCAAGCAACCAAACAAACATAAGTCGTTCACTAATAGATAAATAAATAAATAAATAAATAAATAAATAAGTTGTATTTACCTTACGGCATATGTCATTCTGTCAGGCCTCAGAGCTCTCATCATACACAGTTTCTGTAAAGAGCTTTTGTTCTTCCACTCCTGAGGGAATTTCTCTTTCTCAGGACACTCGCTCTCTACAAACTTTTTCCATCTTTTGGCCGATCCTTCAATGTCACGATCCAAGTTACGGAATTCTTCCATGTTACCCAGTGCCTATAGAAAAAAAAACACACCCGAAAAACCGGAAGTTCTCAACTCAAATCGTGCGACGCTGCTTCATACAGTATTTACTATTTTGAACCTAGAATGCGAGCAGTAACGCAACCATGGCACATTGCGAGAACAGACGTCTTTTCTGTGTTTTTCGCTTTCCTTCGATAGTTTTACTTTCCAAATAGTTTTTTGAACTCACCTTAATTCCGCCCCAGCAGAGGTTGTTCAGGAAGTCTACTGGGCTTGTCACGTTCATGACTGCAGGAAAACGAAGAAGGAATTCCAACTCATGGGGTACGATCTCTTTCTTCATGAGTAAAATCTGTAGGAAGAAAAGGATCGGAAGAAACCAGTTAGAAATGATACCATAGCGTTTCTCACGATCTCTGTTTCCAAGGTTTTCTTGATATAACACAACAGAAGCAACGACAGCCAAGAAAAATCCGTCGATCAATACTCTAACTTCTGACCATTAGCCTGTATATTTCTACAAAGTTATATAAAACTAGACACTCTTATAGCGTTTATTTGGGCTTCATATCGCAATATCAAATCGTACTTGACAAGAAAACTTATTGAACACGATAAAAACGGATAAAAGAATAAAGATATTTTAACACCTGAGTTGCGCTTAGATATTTACTATTCAAGTTGCTTCGTTGAGTAATCAATTCTGGAATTTCTTACCTGAAACGCTACTTGAGCAGTGAAAATCAGTTTATCCTTTTCGAACAACCCTCGTGTGGTGTAAATGAACACTGAAAACGTGATGCAGTCGATCAGGTTGTTAACTCGGAGTTTCACTTCTTCTGCAGGTTCAGCTCTGTCTATAGCCTTTTGAAACACCACATTGAATGCCTGACAAACGGATACAAAAACACAGATAAGAAGATGTGTAAATGTGAAGGCAATATAACCTGCTATCGAATTCCTGCACAAAAGCTCTTTCACTCAATAACTGTCCTGCTTTGCCGTGTTACATAGCGACCGACTGTTTTACAACTGACCTTGAGAGAAAATTGGTAGATCGGGTTGATCTTGTTGAGGTCGTTCAATATGAAGTACAATAATGATGATCTTGCAGCCGCTGGTCTGTACTGCTCGCGGGCTTCGTTGATCTTGACCTCTGTGGTTTTCCCCTCGGCGACTTTAACCTCGATCTCTGCAGCTGTTCGTTTGGTTGTCTCCAAGTTCTCCACAAGAGCGTAGTCACCCAAGAAGTTTCCGCCAGCAGCAGACAGACGGGCCAATAAGGAATCCTCTAGTTCTTTGATCTTGATAGTAAATTGGTTCATTTGTTGGGTCAAATTGGCCTAGAAGCAAACAAAGACAGTTAAAGAGTAAGCATATTTAATAGTTTCATGCTAATTCAATAATCGACTTGTCTTCGTAGCAACAATTCAGGACAAAAACGTCAGCAATCTACACGTTCTGAAACTTGTGGCTTCGGTTTTACACCGATCGGAACGGCCACACTCAAATGGCCAGACTGAAACGATCTAACTTTCGTTCTCAAACACGTAACACAAGCGCTCATTACCTTTGTCTCTTCGAGATCTGGCCTCTCTTTACGAACAACGTCAGCCAACAGCTGGTCTTCCAAGCCTTCACGTGTGACCGTGAAGTTGATAAGGGTGGTCTGGGCCTGCATCTCGGGCTTGTAATGAGGATTGGCAAGTTTGGTGTGAAGAATGAGACGGAAGTCTGGGTGATACTCAACTTCCTTGTCACCCATCTTGATGTACCTGAAAGACGAAGAGTTGTGCACCTTTTTACTTATGTTCTGAGTAGCTCGAGGTTACAAGTGTAAAGTGGGACTGAACAAAACTTTGGTTGCTATCAACTAGGACTGTAACGAAGGAGGAACAACGCCAAGCATTTTTGCCTTAACTTCAAAACTCCCATCACACAATGTTTTGTTGATCAGTGCTTGAGAAAAGACAGGAATTGTAGTAGGAAGTTGGTTATGATGAATAATAATGGCGAAGATGGAAATAAGTTGCGATATGAAGAAAGGTTGAAGATAACATATGATATGGAAAATGCAGCTTGAACACTGTAGCTTGATGAAGGACCAAAAGTTCTCTGCAGCCAGCTAAAATTAACAATCATTATTAAATTCTCTGGTATGAGTGAACTACAATTAAAATACTGGATCACGGAGACCAAAAAGTGGACTAAAACGAAACACACCTTCCTTTCTTGATAGTGTTTCGGCCGACCAGAGGATCCAACACCGGGTCCATATTCTCACCCATATTTTCAATGAGTACGCAATCGCCATTTGCTACTGCACGTTCGATGGCATCCAGATATCTGTGAAACAAAACAACCAGCATAAGTACAAGTAGTTAGTACTACAAGACAAAGTCAAACACAGCGTGACGTCATTGTAATACATTTTTAATTCATTCATGCGCACATGCGCAATCAATGAGTTTATTGCAACAGTGGCCCGATGTAGAATTTTAATTCGTTATTAACATCTGACTTTGCACAGAGAAGCCTGGGCATCACGCCAGATACGAATTGACTTCAGGCATTTTTAGAGCTCGCAAAACTCGGTAATTGATGAAAGCTTCGGTTGTCAAAGAGACCTTAGCTTTTAAAAGCAAAGCGCTAATGAACTCATACATTCATTGCAAAATTTCGCGTTTTTAAATGTGCGTCACTCAAATATCTTGGGACAGTTAATTGTGCTTTGCACTTTCAATACCTAGAACTGATATTTTTGTAGCCTGATCAGAAATTGAATCGCTTTCAAAGTAAACAAAAATATTTTTCTATATTACCCTTTCTGTCCCAGCCTGACAACTCGGAGTTCCTCTCCTTCTCTGGTTTTGATCCACTTTATGCCTTGTAACTGTGGATCGATCATAAGCGGCCATCTCTCGCAGTTCGTCAGGATGGTAGCATTCTCAGTACTCATTCGATCACTCGGTAGGTTCTCATTTTGCCACGTGGCCACAGTTGCGTTGTCAGTCAACAAGGTCAGTGGATCAAGGTTTTCAGTTATCTTGATAGGAACCTTGTGTGGAAAGATGAATACATTAAGTAATTTGAAGTTTATGTAATCCTTTTCAATCTTCACACATCTTAACCATCGTGTTCCTCTGTTGCTTGTTGTTTCCTTTTAGACCTTTTTCCACCCTTGTACTGAAAGTAGTATATATCACATAAATGGAATGAAATGGCTTTTTGAATGTAAAAAGACATGGCACAAACAGCACAGAAATTAACTAGAGGAAGTGTATTCTTCTTAGCAGTTTCTGCTGCTCACAAGGAATAACTATAAGCAGAGGTATGCGAAGCACCTCAATCACAAACACAATACTTTTGTACTGGCTTACCGACTGTCCTTTCAAGAATGGAAGCCACTTCTCGTGCATGAGATTGTCACGGTATTTCCTCGTGAAGCAGCCCACATACGACACGAACGCAGTAGTCAGCAAAACATCCCCGGGTAAGGTCTTCTCCTGCTCCTTGAAGTTCGCCACAGATTCGGCCCAACGGACGTTTTCCGAAGCCAAGCCGCCGACCAATCGATTAGCCAGCTCGATCGTCATCGCTGTCTGTTCGGCTTCTTGCTGGCACTTCAATTTTTCAGCCGTGGCCTTAAAAAACATAACATTTTTAATGATATTTCTGGTCAAATGTCCCTGAGTATTTTAACAGATAAAAAGCCATAAAGTCAAGGTTTGTTTGTTTGAGATCTGTAGACGTTGTTGAAAAGCTCTGTCGTATTCAAAGGAGGCCGATAACACACCAGAGCCCTCCACCGGGCGTTGGTCGTAAGGCTAACCAGCTTGCACCGTAAATATCCCCTGATGGAGGAAACCAGAGGTTCGTTGACTGCAGTCTACTCTGGATTAAACCCACGACGTGGACCACTACATCACTTGAAATGAAGACAGGATGACAGTCACGGGTGAAAACTATCTTTTCATGACCCAGTTCCCCCAGGGGAGAGAAGAAATAAAGCCAAGTCAGTTAAGGCGGCTTGGCCATGTGGTTTAGGGCGCTGGATTTGAAGTCTGGAGGTCCCTGGTTCAAATCCTCCACCCTACTGCTATCTGGATTTGTTCTCGCAAGTCTCGAGTTCAACTCCTCGACCGCGTTATGTAAATAGCCAACTGATCAGCCCCCATCAGCTGGGATTCTTAATGGTTTATGGTATATTTGCATTTTTTAAAAATTATTATTTAGTGTCCCCAATTAGCACAACAGTGCTAAATAAACTTGACACTTAAATAAGGTTATTGATTTTTTTTCATTTTATTACCTTCTCGAATGATGCCGTGAGCTCAGCCAAGTTCTCATCGAGCTCATTGATCTTTGCTTTAATCTTAGACAGCTTCTCTTCGGCAGCTGCCAGCTCTGCATTAGCCGCAGCTAAGGCCTGTCTCTTGGGTTCTACGTCACAGAACACGTGATAGAACTTGATGATGTTGATGCACCATGCGCAAATACCGGCAGCAGCACCAGACTTGGAGCGGATGAAGTCTGGTTCAAACTCAGGATCGTCAAGGTACGGCTGGACTGCCTTCAGGTTACTCTCGTGAATGTTTTCTTTGTCATAGTTCACCAACTGATCTAAAAATTGATCAACCTTTACAAGAGACAAACGAAAAAATCGTTGGTGGTGGCTGGAAATAAATGAATCTTCCCATTTTACTTGCTGCGAAATTTCTCGGTACATTAAAATCAAGAAAAATTGCCCTAGCGCAGGAGCCATAATCAGGGACGGAGACCGTAAGTCTTGGAATCCACGCGGAGCCATGATATGGGACAATTTTTCTATTTTTAGAACAAATTGCGCCATCATGACGTCATATATCCGCGCTGATCCACGCACGTGTCTTGGGATCTCGCGTGGATGTTGTCACGTTGCGTGATGAAATGGTGAGAGTTGCGATATTCTCTTCCCGATTTTTCACAGTGATGGCAGGAATAAGGCAGAGAAGAAGAACCAGGGCTCTTCTATGTACTTTAATGCTCTGATTGAATGGAAAAGGTGTGTTTTTCAGAGTCAAGAATTTCTTTAATTTCGCGCTGTGAATGAATAAAATTCGCTCTCCGGCTACTAGTTATACGCGTAAACTTTTGTGTTTATTCTGTAGACAAAAGTTCTGTAAGAGAACTGTTTACTCCGGTATTGAGTTAATTTGTGAGTTTGCCAAACAATGCTTTATCATAATCAAAACCTGTTTTTAATAGTTTTTGAAAGGCAAGTCTGACGCGTACGAGTAGCTCATTTGCATAGAGCAGCGCGTGCACTTTCAAGTCCGACTTGGTGTTTTCAGATTGTCAACAAATCGTGATAGAGATTTGTTTCGTTGTCTTTTGTGCTGAGATGCTACAACAATTTTTACCAACGTTCGCCAAAAGGGTACTAACATCATGTGTGTTTCTTTCACATAGTGAAACTTTCCACTGCGAAAATCAAATAGACTAGGAGTTTTGACTCAATCTTTACTTTTATTAAAAGCGTCGTCGTAACTTTTCTGATTATTTCTGCTGTATTCACATATTTTCAGCTAAGCTTTTAATATCTTCTCAAACATTAATCAACCCCAAACATAGTCAAAAACTAGAGATATTATATGAGTTCGATGTACGTTTTCACACCAAAGTGTCCAATTTCTCATGTTTTACTAGCTGTGCAAAACACGCATAAACGAGCGCTCTTATTCATCGACAACAGACAATATTTA
The DNA here is from genome assembly GCA_022496165.2 of Catalaphyllia jardinei. Classification (NCBI taxonomy): domain Eukaryota; kingdom Metazoa; phylum Cnidaria; class Anthozoa; order Scleractinia; family Caryophylliidae; genus Catalaphyllia; species Catalaphyllia jardinei. Next base: position 30,650,916 of record CM042751.1, read on the forward strand.
TTAGATTTTTACACAGAGACAAAACTAAGCAGCATCTACAGACATAAACCTTTCGTCACTTATTGGGCCTAAACGCTGCTATATCCAAACCTCCAACTAGTTTTTTTGTGTGTTATGGAAAAGCTGTTAATCTTCTTCATATGTGAAATTTAGATTAGAGTAATGAAAAGTTCTTGTAAAAGGAGCAGCGGAACTCAACTTGGTCAGTGATATTAAGCGGGACATACCTAAATTCGGCACTGCCTTCACTCAAACTGGAGCAACTTACGTCTTACGACGAACATACTTAACCAAAATTCCAACAGCCATAAAGGCGTTGAGTTGTAGGCCAAAAGCATAAACGATTTCGGGAATTTCGGACGCCATTTCCCCTTCTCGACATCCGCGAAAATCCTCGTAGCAATGTACGCGCGTGTGCCGCAGGCGATGGCGCAATTTGTTCTAAAAATAGAAAAATTGTCCCATATCATGGAGCCAACCCCAATACTAGAAATGGCGCGCGCTTACGGTCTCCGTCCCTGATTATGGCTCCTGCCTAGCGTTAAATATTTACCTTGGCCATCATGATCTTACACTGCTTCCAGCTCCTGTCTTTAGGAATCTTGTTGGGCGGAGAAAGCAACACATAAACAGCAGATGTGACGTTGACCACAGCCGAGGGCGGCGAACCAAACGACTTCAGCTCTGTTAAGTTGTTCTTGTTGAGTGTGTTCAAAGCTTCTTGAGCGGCTTGCAGCGCAGGTTCAGCTTTGGCCAAGTCCGTTTCACAAGACCTCTGTTTCTCAGCGACATCTTTAGCAATGACCTGAACCTTTTTCTCTTCTTCGTCAGCGATCGCTTTCTCTTTGCTAACCTTCTCAGTTTCGACGCCAACCTTCTCGATCAGTTTGTCTGCATCTTCGTTTTTCTGTTTGAGTTCGACTTCTTGGGAGGCCAGCTTGGCTTTCAGATCATCTACCTGGGAAGCTGTACTCTGCAACTTTAGCAAACCATTTTCCAGACGTTCGGTTTGTTGACTCAACTCAAGCGACTTCTTTTTCAAAAGATTTCGGTACAAGGTAATCTGCAAAGAACAATTACTATATTCGGTAACTGAGCCTCTATCCTTAAGACGTCTTGTGGGTACATGAATCAAAGGCAAAAGGCATCACCACGGAATTCAAACTGTATTTGTATCATGCGCTTCCGACCTTTTCTTATGCTGTCACAGGGTAGGGACAAAAATTTAAATTAACTTGCGCAGTGGGCAAGTAAGTTTCAGTTTTCACTTCTCCCCACTAAATATCACTTGCCAACGTGGAGGCCAAAATGAAAATTAAAGAACAAACGCGACATCATTTATCAAGCTGACATTTTTATTCAGATTCACAGGACTACTGAGGCTAATTTCACTTGCTCAGCGGGCCAATGAACTTCTATTTTCACTTGTCCAAGAGCAAGTTACTTGACCCGGCAGTCGGAGCTGGTTGACCTTGTGACAAGATGGTTCTAAGATGAAACCCTAGTGTGTGACCACAGAGTTCTAAAGTGTGACGTCACAAAAAATTAAATCTGTGAAATTATGGGATTGGGCACCATTTTCGAATGGAGTATCCTTAAAAAAGGTTCCTTGCCAAAACTTAGCTCTTAATTGTAATTCCAAGCTAAAATATGAAGGATTGAAATTTGATACTGCCCCATATAAATCTCTCTAATTTTAAGTCAGTTCTAAACTGAAGGAACAGAAACAAATTTTGAAGGGTTTGTATGGAATGCCACCAAACTTTTATCCCTTATATCTCTACCGGGAATTGCAATTCGGAGCTAACTTTTGGGATGAGGACGTCTTTTAGCATGCTCTATAAGAATATGGCATCATATCCCATAATTTCAAAAATTTTATTTTTGTGACGTCATCACTTTAGAACTATATTCAAATGAAAGCTATTGAGCAGTACTTTCATGTGGTACTGTTTATTATGCTGTGTAAGGTGGTTCTAACTTCTAAGTCTGTGGATGAAACCCTAGTGTGACCATTCAGATGAAAGCTATTGAGCAGTACTTTCATGTGGTACTGTTTATTATGCTGTGTAAGGTGGTTCTAACTTCTAAGTCTGTGGATGAAACCCTAGTGTGTGACCATTCAGATGAAAGCTATTGCGCAGTACTTCCATGTGGTACTACATATGTCTTATACGCCGTAGGAGGAAGTTCTGAGTGTTACAATTGTTGTAATTAAAGGTTCAGCACTTCTTTAGTGGGACGTTGCTGTTGTAAGGAGCATACCTGTTCTAAGAAGCTCTTGGGAGTGGTGTAGTTGTAGCGCCGTTCATTCGCCAAATAAAGCTGGCTTTCTTCATTCACGCTTGTGTGTACATACGACATGAATTCGGCAACTGAAGGTTTCACCTCATTCTATAAAAAATAAGACGTCGAAAATTGAAGTAGCCACTTTGGGGGGGGGGGGGGGGGGGGGG
>CM042751.1:30653471-30673471 GCA_022496165.2 Catalaphyllia jardinei
TGTTCAAAAATGGCTGTTGGGTGTTGACCTCTCACCTCAAGCTGTTCCAAGTCATCAATGAACCTCTTGCTGACGGACACCAAAGCCTCTTGGGGCCACTCGTGGAACCAATCAATCGCCGTACAGTTAGTGACAGCCGGGAACTTACGACTCCTCACACGCAGCGTGGAACCCACGGGAGAGAAGCACAGGACAACCTGTCAGCGGTAACAAAATAAATAGCCGCTATTACGTATAGTCCAAACGAAAAAAATTCACTTCCTTAACCAAATGCTGACGCCATTGTCTACATTTTTCTTCATAAAAGAAATTGAGAAAATACATTCGATACATCGGGCTCAAATCCCTTGGAACAGTTAATCGTGTAGTGCTCTTGCGATATTTAGAATGTTCTTGTAGCTCCATCAGAAACTGTATCGCTTACTGATATTAATGAGACAAATATTCTAAACAAAGATTCTCCTATTGCATTTCTCATCAGTGAAAATGTGTCTTTTACGAAGATTCCGTCAAATCGTTACTGGAGTTAAATTCGTTTACCTTCAAATTTCGTCGCACTCGTTCAATGAAGAACATCCAGCAATTCTCTCGTGTGTCCTGTAGTCCAGCACCTTTCACTTCATTTCTGACTCCGGAGATAATATTCTCAACTTCATCATCAGCAAACAGACCTGGGATCTCACCAGAAGCCAGCAGATCGTTGATCAACACAAGGAAACTCTCTTCAGGAACTTGCGCGTCCGTCAACAGGAACACGGTGCCAATGTTCTTCAACCCTGCCTTGATACACAGGTTTGCTAAGTCAAGCTGGATACATAAGATAAATATCAATTAATAATTCAGCAAAATTAGTACACATGTACGTGTCTTATTTTATTCGCACAGAAATCTCTATTACGCGTTTGCCTCATGGTCAGTGGTGCTCGTCTCGGGTCGAGAAGCCCGAGTTCGAGCCCTAGACGGCGATATTGTGTTGTGTTCTTGTGCAACACAATTTACCCTCACAATGCCTCTCTCCACCCAGGTATATAGATGGGTACCGGCCGCGAATTTAATGCTGGGGGTAGCCTTGCAATGGACTAGCATCCCATCCAGGGGGGAGTAGAAATACTCCTAGTCACTTACTACTACAGAAAAAAGGATATAAGCGCTGCCTGATGAGCCACTTGGCTCGTACAGAGATTTTATTTACTCTCTACTACACACCTTCAGGTCTGGGATACTGTATCCTTTCCTCAGCGTGATCTGAAACACTTCTAAAGCACTGATGAAGGCAGCCAGACGAGCTAAACTCTGTTTGCCGCTACCACCAACACCCACTAACAAGGCGTTACCACGAGGAGACTCCAAAATACGGTTGATTCGACAACTGCAAAACACCATAAAAACAAAAATTAGGCCACAAGATATACATCTTTGCTTAATTTGGATGTATTCACTTGATGTTTCCATCGTCGGACCGGAATCGCCATATAACACGAAGCAAAAGAAAAATGTCCCGAAGAAAGAGCGGGAAACCACGAGCGGAAAGAGCGGGAAACGGGTAACCGAAGTAAAGCCTGGGAATAGCGTAGCGTTGAAAAGCGCGGGAAAATACGTCGTTAAAATACTTTGTTAGGTCCCCAGAATAAAATCTTTACATTTTGCACCTTACGAGAGTATTTGTCAAAGCAATCTTTGAGAAAATAATTGCAAAAGTTTGACTCACACATGCTGCATAGCGTCATCGAACAACACAAGGTTCATAACCGCGTTCACTTCATTGTAGTTCTCCAGTGCCTCGACCAGTAGTTTGTTCAGTGATTCCCAGCCTTGGACTGCCAAGTACTTCGGTTCTCCAATTCCACTCGCAAAATGGCAGAACATGTTAGGCTTAGCATACAAAGCCTCTTCATCGAAGTCCTACGTGAAACAAGAAAATATTCGGTTGCTATAACGAACAAACGTTTCAGTCGTTGGATAAAAATCTTAAAACCGCACAAAAATATTTGATCATTATCGTATGGCCAGCTCCATAAGCGGGCAAGATGAACAGAATCCTGCCCTGTGATTGGCTACCCAAGCGGCCAAGATGGCGATATCTTGTCGCTCTGGGTTACGCGCTGCGTCGCGCACGAAAAATTTGTCATCTATCCCATATAACAAATCCTTTATTGACTAAGCTTGTTATTTTTTTGCATGTTTAAAGACCTCGACTCCGTCTCGGTCAATAAATACGAAACAAAATAACTTGGCCAATATCTGGCCAGCCACCTTGGCCTCGCACTTGGTAAAAACCCCATACGCACAGTTTGTTAAAATATCGCAAAGTGTTTACAAAAGATATGAAATACTGAGACCAAGAGATCAAGACTCGAATTTTCAAAGTCTCACCGCAAGAAAATAGACAAACCTCGAATATCTTCTTGGTGATGTCTTGTTGAATTCTGTCATAGTTCTCCATGTCTTTCTCTTCTATAAGTTTGTCTCTGTAGACACGATCACATTCGTGCATCCATAACCTCACAAGATCCATCGGCGTCTTCACACATTCGGCTGAAGAAAACAGAATTCCCTACAAAGAAAAAAAGAAATTATTACTAAAGACAATGTAAACTGCACATGCTTAAAAAAGAAATCATGTGTGTTATTTAAACAAGCGTAATGTTTCGCAGTTTGAGAAAACAAGAGTCTACTTTCCCTGTTGAGCGAGGGAACAATTGAGCGCAAAGAGAATTTGATTCGTTTTTTATGAAAGCATAAATGTGCGCGATGACGATGTTGGGTTGTCATGAGAGCTAAAACCAACTCGAATAGGATAGGACATTTCTTGAACGACACCATCTGTCCACTTAAACTTTAAAAATAAACAAAGCAATCACAAGTGCTGTTATCAAATAACCTAAAATTGGCTTCGTTTTCCACACTAGAGTTTCATACAAACTAGATTAATTAAAGACAAACCTGAAAGATGTTGGACAAGTCTCGCAAGTTGAAAACGTAGTGAAACTTGACAGCGGTAGGCAAGAAAGTTGAAGTGACCTGCATTGAAATCAGGGAGAAAATGGAAATAACCTTGTTATCGTTTGTTGCAACAATAAACATATCCGTGACTACAACTACATTTACTTGGCCCTGAACTTCATGAGTGTAATGTATCGCACGGTATAGCCTAGACTCTAATTGAATTGCAGCTGTAGTTTAAATACAGGAAACAATTGTCCTTTACGTTAGTGAAAATCGCGAAAACTTTTACCCATTCCCGCCGAGTGTTCTTCAAAGTCTCCCAAGCAGTAAAAGGAATTCTAAGTCCTGATATGTACAGCGATATTCTCCTTACAAAATAAAACACGTCTGTTACGGCACAAGGCTAGGAGAACATTATTTCTGACCAAGGCCTCTCCTCGGTTACAAATTATTCGATTGTTCCAATCTTCTGACTTGATAATGTATTGGCATTTAACATTAAGTAAATCAGATGCGAATACAACTGAAGCTCGTCTTATAAGACTAAATAAAACACCCGCGTACTTTCTGGTTCATGGCTACAGCTGCGTCAACAAGTTTCTCAGAATTCTTCAGCACTGTTTGAGGTAAGCCTGCTGCATTTATGTGTCCATTTAAGATGCTGAGGTAAATCGTCTTCAGGGCGTCCAGCCCGGGGAAACTGATGGCAAATACTGCAAAGTGGCGCTGTAGTCGAGGATTGATGGTGAAGCTTCCAGCTGTGGGATTCATACAAGCAACATATTGACAGTTGTGAACTTCTTTCAGCGACAGCTTAGCTCTGTCGTACCAATGGTTGTAATCCAAATGCTGTCTGATAAGAGTGTGAGGCTGTACAGTGCCATAGGTGTCAACCTGCATGGAGAAAAACACAAAACGTAACTTGGTTAACTTAAGCCAATTACAACAAAGCAGAAAGACTTGTGTGGAAGCGGCAAAAAGGAATTCAAGCGTGGGGTTCAAGTCACGTGAGTATTTTTTTGTACTCGATTGGTCAATACACACTTTCTTCGCTCTGATTGGTTAAGCTCGTAGCGCAAGTTTTTTTAAATCACTTATTAAAAATAACCATAAACTTGTAAAATTTGTATAAAGAAACAAATACAAAATTATTTTCAAAGGACATCTGGTCTTCAGAAAAACTCATCAGGAGTATTCCTAAGGCACTGAATAGCACCCGTGACACAATATTCATTGAGTAGATAAATCTAACGTAGACTGTATCACATGGAAGCACTTACCATGGGCATGTTCATGTCGTCGATAAAATAGATCAGCTTTTTCGTTCCAGGCGGCCCATAATTTCGACCAGCTTTCTTTTCCAGTGGTTTATCCAGCACGGCTTGTAACATAGCGGAAGTTGTGTAGTAGTTAAAGGGAACGTTTGTGACGATCATGTTATCTGGATCCATTGCTGCAAACTTATCCCCGACCAATACGGTCTTGCCCGTGCCTGCGCTGCCCACAAGCATGATGGGTCTGCGGTTTTCCATCAAGAGATCCATGAAGTACCGCACTCGAATGGTTTCCTGCGTGTGCACGAGCACGGCCTGGGAACAAGAATTTTAAAATAATTTGTGCGATAGTTTTTAGTTCGAGGCAGTTTTTTATTATAAGGCTCGCACTAAGTTTGAGACGGACGAGTCGGTACTTTCCAAAGTTGCCTTTAAATTCAAGATTCAAATCTTTTTGACATGTTCTTGGTTTCCGAGACGACTCTACATTTCCCGCTTGAAGACACCAAAACATAACGGGATCCCTATAACATAAACTTAATAATGGGAGTTTGCATGCCACTATAAGCTTGAAGCATTCACGAAAAACTCCTTGGAAAAATGATAAACATCAAACCTGTAAAGGCATTTCAGAATCCAGCTCGAACTTCGGAACTTTCTCTGTCCATGGCACAAATTTCTTGGTTTCCGAATCAATGAAGTAATCAAACACGGTACCGGCCGAGGGAAACTTGATGGTCTTAAATTCAGTCACCCACCACTTGGAGAATTCCACTCGGTAGTCAACAAGCTGAAGAATAAAAGAGAGAATATCAGGCACACGCTTAATTAGTTTTTGGCAGGGGAGAGATGTCGCTTTTGCCAATTGCCTTAGGGAAAAAAATGTTTTATTTTTATTCGTGTTAGTTATTGCTCGGTGTCTCCGCTCATTTGGGTCAACAAGTCCAACAATTTTCTAGTACTCCTCTCGCAAAAAAGTCAGGTTACTTTTATCTCTAGCATACGCTATACAGAACTTTGTAGAGTGACGAAACCAGTATAGAGCATTTTGGATAAAGAGTTTTTCCTCAGCAGGAGATGAATTGTCACACGCTAAGAGAGACTTGGGTCAGTCACGACTGCACTGATACACACCTGATCTTGAAACATGGCTCCACCAAACGCCCAGACAGCAGCGAACACGAAGTACAACTCATACAGCTCTTTGTTACAGTCAGGTGGCGTGTTGGTAGGGTTCAACAGGCACTCCAGGAGGTAGCACAGCGTGGTTACCATGGTGATGTCGGGAACAGGCGTGATTTTCTTAAAGCGCACGCGCAGCGTGTCGAGGCAGATAGGAACGTATTTGTCAAACAAGATTTGCAAATTTGCTTTCTCTGACTGGACTTCACGCGTGTCAATCCAGCTGGATACATAAGGATTCCATCCAACATCAGCGTAGTTGAGGAAGAGAATTCCAGCTCGGGACACAGTAGCGGGCGTGGCAGTCTTCAAATGGCCGATCTCGAACAAGAGCCTCATTGATGGAGTGAGGGGGACACGTTCATTACTGGCCAGTGTGAGAACCTGCAAAAAAAAAGAAATTTCCATTAACCCTGAAATTTATTAAGAACTTTGAACGTCATTCTGCCAAAATGTCAGTTATGACCTGATCGTGGATTGCTTGCTCAGTATTGACAGATTAGTTCTATCAACTGGATTTATTGAAAAGTCTCGCGATTCTCTAGATCAGTTGAACGGTGCTATCAGCGTCAGAACCATTCCCCGGATACAAAGACAATATCTTTTTCCCTCAAACAATCACTTTCAGATTTTTTTAATAAAACCTTTGTCATTTAGCGTCCCAGTTTTGCACAGGGCGGCTAAGAAACGTATCAAAGTGAAACAAAACACGTGCAGAGCAACTTAAGCATTTGGTTACCTTGTTGTCGTCCATTACAGTGTTGAGTGACTCAATCCACATAGGATCAATATCTCCGTCAAGCACAATCCATTTAGGACTGTCATTGTTGATTGACGCCAGATCGCGCATAATGGTTGAAAACAAACCTAGAAAAAAGTTATACCGTCAAACTCCTTGAATGGGCAAAAAGATACGACCCTCAGTTTTCGGCCCGAAAAGTTATGCGAATACAATCCTCCGTAGGAAAACAGATGGCGACTAGTATATTTACTTATAATTCTTAGCGCACGAAAACTTAAACAACGCTCAAAAAGACGCACAGAAAGGTTCTTAAATCTACAAAACTAGCATACGCAATGTCGTTAGCACAGAGAAAAATACTGCAAAAATATGGCTTTCCTTATACTTTGTGGGCGGTGTAATGCTCGCATGGTATTTTGGTAAAATGATTTGTGGCGAAAATACTAAAATGTTCTCCAGTTAGCCTAAATAGCACTTTTGTTATCTCAACTACTACTTTGATAACGGAGGATTCTAAACACCGCTTACCATCTTTCCATTCCCTGGTGGCTGGATTAATAAATCCGAACAGTTCATCAGCCGTCACAGCTTTAGGATTGATGTCGTGCAACAATGGCTTCCTCTTTTGGTTCTGGTAAGTCTTGTTCAGGGTTTTGATAACCTGTGTTTTACCCGTACCCGCGGGACCGAGAACAAACACAGAATGCCTCACGGCAAGCAACTCCTCTAACTGCACGATCTTGAGGATAAAGCTGTCTTCTGTTTGTAGTTTAAGATCCTGAAAAAAAAACAAGAAAAACTAACATAGTAAGCTCAGCACTTGATTTACGAGTTGTTAAACTGAAGGAGCTAAATCATGATTTGTACATCTTAAAAAGTTTCTCCTAAATTCTTTCGTTTGTAATTCGTGTTAATCTTCTCCATCCTTAACCATCCTTGTTTCTCTATGGATTGTTATTATTTCCTTGGATCTTTTTTCATCTATTGTAAGTAAACTAGGTTTTCCGTCAGCTTAAAGGTAATTTTATTTTGTACGTGGCCAAAAGAACTCAAACTACCGAGACTAAACTCCTGTGAAAGTTCTGATTCACAAGCCGAATGAAAACAACAAAAAAAATAGTAGCTCATTCACTGTGTCAATCTAGTAAAATGATCTTTAAATGCAAATTTACTCCTTTCTACCCATTTTCGTTTCCCAAAAAGAATTGTTTACAACTTACCAGGGCAGACTTTTTCACAAGAGCTTCAAAGTCCATGTCACGCTTTCTCGGTACATCCAGAGCAGGGAAGAGATCACCGATCAGTCCCATGAAGACAGGAACGTCATCCGTGACGATCTTAGGGATGTTAAAGTCACGCAACGCACGCATAAGCACCTGATCCTCAGGGCGATCCCTGTCACTTCGCTTCAGGGAACCAGCGACGACCAGTACAGACTTGATAGCGCGAAGACCCCAGTCATAATGATCCTAAATATACGAAGAGCAAGAGTAAGTCACGATTACATAACTCGGAGATATTTTAAAATAAAACTCAACAAAACTCACTTCTGGCAAATCACTGCAAACACAACTTACACAAAACTGTTGAGTCAATTAGAGTTAGACCTTGGGATCGAAAACACTTGTGACAAGAAGACAGCACGGAAAAACGTGCATTTTGGTCCCTCGCTACTGGTTTGGTTTTTCCCTTGACTGGCCCTCGGATTGCTTATAATACAACTCTATCATATTCTCTCTTTTCTTAAAGTTATTGCAAACGTTCTGAAACACAAAATATGGCTTGCTGAACGTGGGAAACATGTCCTTCACAGCAACAAGGTTGGACAGAAAGTATTTCATGGAGATAAACGAAGTAATGCAATCTGTAAAATCACGTTCCCTCATAACAAGAGAGACTCAGCCTCCAGCTGGCGCCATGTACTGACCTGTTTGGACAGCAGTTCTTTGCAGAGAGAGTACAAAGTGATGAACTTTCTAGCCAAAGCTCGCGCGTCCACGAACCCTTCAGCCACCAACATGATTTCACAGATCAGTTCAAAATCAGGAACCACCATAGCACATGGCCTGAAAAACAAAACATACAAACGAAAGGCTAGAATATCACTTCAGAGTAAAGCCAAAATTCTTCCAAAGGGAAGTGTGCAAAACGTATATGAAACACTCAAGAGAATTTTGATTTAGATCGCTTACCGGAAGAGAGCCTTGAGATTTTCAGGCAGTTCAGTTCTACCGGCGTATCCAGGGTTCATGGTGATAAAGAGCCCAACAGTTGGTACCAACACAATCTCCTCTCCTTGGAAGATGAAGCGTTTCTTCTTATCTTTGATGGCATCCTGGATGGATTTCACTTGAACTGCGACCACAGACAGCACCTCTACTGAGATGCGGTTGAATTCATCAAAACAGCCCCAGGCTCCTGTCTGTGCCAGTCCTTTGTAAATGTTGCCAATCGACTGAAAGGGAAAACGCGTTTTGCGGTTAAAGAGACGTTTGACACAACAAAAAATTGCGTCTGTAGTATAGTTCATACCTTGTAGTCCATCTGTTCGGAGCAGTTAAACACATACACCATGATTCCAAGAGCTCGTCCCAGATCTTTTGTAGTTTCGGTTTTTCCAGTTCCCGCGGGGCCTGCAGGCGCACCGCTCATGGTTAGATGAAGGGACTGGGTCAGAGTGATGTAACACCTGAGTGAAGAAGAAATGAAAAGAAATATGTTTAGTTTATTTTAAGCAAAAAATACAAGGAACGTGTTTCCACTGAAATCGCGGGAAATGAGCCCAAATAAAAAGGGACGAAGCTGTCGTTATAACGGTTTGCTTCCACCATCAACAACAATGAGAACCATGTCTTGCCTATTAGGACACGAACACTACTCCAAGATTATTGTAGGTCACAAATTCGAACTTTAAATTATCACTCGATTCAGTTTCCCTCCTTTTTATTGGCCGAGAGCCCACCACGTGAGCTCCAAATATTACCTACAAATAATGGTCTGCTCATACGTGAAACAAATATAATGATCGAATAAAGGAACAATTACTGAATTCGGTGATCGCAAAACATTGTCATTTGTCAGTGCCTCGCTGATCAATTATTTGTCTCAGTCGAATAATTGACCTGCCCGCCACTGACAAATCACGACATTTTGCTCATCCTCGTCCAATAATTGTTAAATATTGCCGATTTTCTGACTAAAAAAAGCAAGAGAATCGCGGTGTTTACCTGTCAGTCAAAGGTGTAATCACCAAACGAGGTGTGTTTCCGAGATACTCGTAGGAATATTTAAACTGAGCGTCACAGATGTTAGCAAAGCAGTGTCCTATAGAGTCATCCCAGCGATGTCTGAGCTGACTGAGCCAAAGGAAAGCCAATGCGTTCTCTACTTTCTGATGGATCAACTTGGCCACCACATCTCGAGCGTGCACATCGATTGTACAGATGGTCATGATCTTCTGGCGATCGCCTTTAGACAAGTCACCGATTAACATGTTGATCAGTGTTGTCAGCTGGGACACCTGAGAAGAAAGGGATGAATCAGAGGCTAAACTCACCAGAATTACACAAATAGTAATTTACTGAGATACTAACTTGGATGACGACGATTGACAAGAAACTGCACTATCTACTGATTCATGAGCGCTCGCAATGTCTGATCCACAATGACTCCTAAATTCTTGGAGCGGGAAATGCCAATGTCTTCTTTCTTTAAATTTTCGGTACTAAGAAAGAGCGGAGTGACCCAGTGTAACCTCTTCCTCTTTAAATGACTTTTCATTTACAACGTTGTAAGACCGTGGAAAAAAATTACTTCCTGTGATAAAGCCTGACGCTTTAATATTTTCTTTACACACTGCACATGCCACGAAATCACCGAAACAGTATTTTTACACAGACAAGTACCTGTTTCTTGTAGTAGTCTTTCAGTGCATTCTCGTATCCCTCTTCCAGTCTTCCAAAAGCTAAAACAACTTCTGTGGTCCACCAGATTTGAGTTCCACACAAGGCGACCTGGGCCGGGTAATCAAACAGCCACTGGTCACGTGGTTTCTCCTCATAGGATATAACCGCTTCTGATAGCTCGTGTTTGACTGTAGAGCGCATGGCATCCATAACACGGTTTAACCACACTTCCACCTGGAACAGACGAAACATAAACAAATCAGTGCAATCACATTCTCTTATTTATAATGAAACATTCTGAATTTCTTAAAGAACGTTCTGCAAATGCACGCAGATAAAGCGATTTTCCATTGATTGGTCCACTTGCTAAGCGAAAACGTTGTGCTCAATTTTCGAAACAATGAGTGAAGGCAGTTGTTTATTCAACAAGTCCGAAGCCAAAATAATCACTTATGACTCGTGTATTTTCCCGCGCAAAGCAGAAGTCGCAGGGTTTCCCGCGCTTCGCACCGAATGCACGTTTCTACGACGAATTCTGATTGGTTCACTGTTTTGTCTGCGTTTGTTGTGATCAGAAATACGTTGGTTGTTTACCATTTACATGGTGAAACTGCTTGGTCGATGGTTTGTGCAAATGGAAAGCAAAAATCCCATTTGGAAATTACCGTTTGGGGTAGGCGTGTACCATTTGAACATACCCAGCTTACCGAAAGAGCCTAGGACGAGTTTGACATCCTCAAAATGGCTGCTGAAAGATGCCTCAATTGACGAGGAATTACTTCTCGATTATGAGGAAGATGGAGAATTCCACTTAATATCAGCCACTGCAGCTTTCATGAAGAGAGATATGAAGAGATTGTTGGTTTTTGTGAGGCTGTGGTGCCGTCTTATGCAATCGATGAGTTTAGATCGCACTTTCGAATGACCAAAACCACCTTCGAAGTTCTTGCTCAAGAGCTGGCAGCTTGCACACTGGAAAACAGAACTTTCAGCAGCAGCCATGTTGACGAATCCCACGTAACGCAGATAAAAATTGGCGTATGGCTTGGAACTGGTTTCGAATGGCAAATGGTAAGGACATTTTCCGTTCAGATATTCCGTTTGGGAATTTTGGACTACCTTTCACGACATTCCGTTTATTTTGAAAAATTTCCGTTTGGGCAAACCAAAACAGTCTTACCATTTACATCCCGAACGAAATTTCCGGAATTTTTCGGCAAATGGTAAACAACCGTTATCTCTTTGATTCAGGCTTCACGAAACACCTAGCAGCATGAGAGTTCAAAGATAAGGATAAAAATCTGGACAGAGAAATTAAGTCAAGTATATTTTTACCTGTCCTGAACAGTCACAAGGCTTGTCGAATTCGACATATTCCCCTTCTTTACTGTACATCCCAACAGCTTCTTTAGTGGGGTTACCATCAGCATCATCTACAAACTTCAGTTTCGCCATATTGTCAAACAATTTGGACAAGTGACGACTAACCTGTGAAACACAACAACGAAATAAAAGTTCAAATTCTCCTAACTTGGTAGTTTAAATTTCTTTCAAAGTAAATTGTAAAATTTTGTCATACATTGTGACAATATTTCTTAGTCGATGATGGCTGTTCTCCTCTTCACTAATTTGCGTGACATGTTGCAATAAAATGTGGATCAATTTTGGTGACAGGTCAATGGATAGAACTTTTTGTTATCTAACTGGTTGGTTTGCAGAACAAAGTACCCAAAAGAAAATTCATCTAGGTTTCTGGCCTTAACCTTTCAGTAATACTTCTGCTATAAGAGAGGAAAAAAATTTTCGGTTCCAAAAAGCTTACCTCAATGGGCTGGTTGCCCTTAGAGAGAATATCCAGCAAGTCTGCGGACGACACGAAGTAAAAGCGCGGGAAAGCAAGACGTTTGGTTTCCAGATACTCGGCCAAAGCCTTCTCGCAAAGTGACAACCTACAATAACAAGAACGTATTACTTTTGCTGGGTTCTGAGATGGGTAAAGAAAATTGACACAGCGTTTTCTGGCGCGGCAAACAAAGCACGGATGTTTTCTTTTTTGGGGTAATCCGAATCAGTCATAAATTCCCTCACTCGAGTTTCTCTGCATTTTTCCACAATTGATTTCTGCTTAGATTTTTGATTTGTACCTCGCATTATTTGCCGCGCAAGAACGGCTGCAGACATGGGTGGAACACTTTAGTGAAACACTAAATAGAGATGTCCCAATGAATCCAGTGGAGGAAGATGGGGAAGGAGAACTGGAAGAGATTGAGGAGATAGATTTGGAAAGATGGGGAATACAGGAGGTCAAGAATGCTTTGAAGATGACAAAGAGGGGGAAGGCAGCGGGAGTAGATGAAGTGGGACCAGACTTACTGAGAACCGACATGGAAGAAACTGCAAGTAGGTTGGCTAGATGTTATAATAGGCTTCGGGAGTCTGAGAAGTGGCCGCAAGTGTGGAAGAAGGGGCTTATCGTCAAGATATTCAAGAAAGGGGATTTGCGCGACTGCAAAAACTGGAGAGGAGTGACTTTACTACCTGTCATTAGCAAGATATTTTGCAGGATGACGTTGGAGCGGATCAAGATAGGTATAGACAAGAAGCTTCGAAAGGAGCAGGACGGGTTTAGGCCAAAGAGAAGCACAACGGAGCAGATCTTTATTTTAAGAAACATCTTGGAGCAGGCAAATGAGTGGAGGGCAGGTCTGTACATACACTTTGTGGACTTCGAGAAAGCCTTCGATTCGGTGCACAGAGAAAGCTTATGGAACATCATGAGAAGCTATGGGATACCTTGTAAGATGGTGAGAGTGATAGCAGACATACACAAGGACTTTGAGTGCGCAGTTATTGATGGAAGCGAGACATCAGACTGGTTCAAGATCAAGTCTGGAATAAAGCAGGGATGTGTGATGTCAGGATTCCTGTTCTTACTTGCCCTGGACTGGATCATGAGGAAGATAACAGCAGACAAGAGGAGAGGAATACGGTGGAAATTCACAACAGTGCTGGAGGACCTGGATTTCGCGGACGACATTGCCTGCTGTCATCCAAGTTTAATGACTTGCGCGAGAAGACTGGTAGACTGGAAGAAGCAGCCAGAGTAGGCCTTAAACTCAATGCGAGAAAGTGCAAGACACTGAGGACCAAGCATGCTAGCAACAGGGAGAGCATCGTGGTGAATGCAGGGAGGTGGAAGATGTCGAGGAGTTCCCATACATAGGAGCTACGGTAGATAAGGAGGGCGGAGGCAGTAAAGATATTATGAACCGACTGCAGAAGGCTCGGAGGGCACTCCAGAGATTAGGGAAAGTGTGGGCTGTGAGAGGAATAGGAAGGCGAAACCAGATACGCCTATTCCAGACTTTAATCCGACCAGTCCTGCTATAAGGCTGTGAAACGTGGAAGATCACAAAGGCTGACGAAAGAAAACTAAATAGTTTCCAATGCCAATGCCTGAGAAGAATAATGAAGATCACGTGACAGCAAAGAATGATGAACAAGAGGGTGGTGGAGATGGCAGGGATCAATGAGATAAGCTGTGAGGTACAACGGAGAAGGTGGAACTGGGAGAGAGGTACTCAGGAGAGAGGGGGAGAACGACTGTTTGACAGCATTGGGTTGGACTCCAGAAGGACGAAGAGCGAGAGGGAGACCAAAGACCACTTGGAGAAGAACTGTTGAGAGAGAGAGAGAGGGAGAGAGAGAGAGACAAGGCAGGGTGGAAGAGTTGGAATATAGCCAAGGCAGCGGCGCAGGACAGAGAGTGTTGGTCTGAGAATTTGTCGGCCTTATGCGCCTACTGGCGCGGGGAGACGTGATGATTATGATGATTATTATTTCCCGCCTTTGGGATCATTTCAGTGAAACATTCATCACGCACCTTTCTTGTAAGTTTTCCAGCTTCTCATACAGTCCTTCTCTGTTACAGCAATTCACCACGTTCGGGATTTCCGCGGCCTCTTTCATTAATTCCTGTAAAAATTATGCGGGCAAATTACAATTGTACGGAAGTCTATATTCTGTTTAAAGAACGTTAAATTCAGCACATGAGAAACTTATAACTACAACGGTAAAGGGTTTTAGCCCATTGCAATTTTGCCAAACTCAGTTTTACTCAACAAAAAAAAGATCCAATAAATATACGATGAAAACGTCGCTACTTAGCGCTCACCTTAAAGTCAACATCAATTCCGTCGAATCGCTTGGAGTCCTCAGGTAACTGGTTACGAATATCTTCAGAGCCAATGAAGATACTCTCCAAATGAGACCAAGTTCTTTGCACCTCAAACCAAATAGAGATCACAGAGTCTGACACAGACAGCTTCTTCTGCCACAAAGAGACTTCTTCCAAGAAATGCCCGATGTACTTAGATGTGATCAGATTTTGAAGTTGCACCTGGGAAAAAGAAATACTCATTCTTAATTCTTCAGATACTGGAAAGAGAGAAAGGCGAACACTTTTCGCCACCTTAATTCATCAGATACTGGAAAGAGAGAAAGGCGAACACTTTTCGCCACCTTTTTATCGGTCTGCCAAACTTATCAGCCAATGAAAGGAGTCCGCCAACCAGCGCACGTATAACTTGCTGTCACGTGGTTGCTTTGAGGCAGTTTGAGCTTCAAAATGTCAATCAATTGAAAAACCAACAAAAGGACGACATGTTTATCCAGAATCAATACAAAGGAACGATGAATTTTTATCCTAGATGTTCAAAAGACATTCGGAGGTGACGTCCTAAATAGGAAAACCGTTATTGCAAAACTCGCTGTAGATTATTGTTACCTGGTTATCCTCAAGAGTTTCGATCAATTCCTCGCTTGATTTAAGCAATGGAATACCGGTTCTTAAATGGCTTTCATATTCAAACTCCATTTGTGACCACGTGACATCCAATTCCTTCAGCACTTTCTCCATTCCCAGTTCTTTTGTGGCCTTGTCCACGATTCCACGGACTTCGTCTTCAAAGTTGTGCAGGTTGAGTGCCAGCAGATCAGCTAGGTTTGTATCGTCATTCATGACAAATTTCACCTGAAAGGAAATAGCACTTCATTTTAGTGAAGGCCTTAAACCTTTTCAGAATGTTTCTGTTTATTACAATTGATATATTCCCTTCCAAGTAACAGTTTTCAAGAACGCAACTTTTCTTTTTCTTGTCGTTATCTGATACATTAGCTTATTTTTTTGTTTATTTTGGCAAGAACTAGACAATAAGCCCTTGTGTGCTTTGTGATGAGGACTAACTAGTTGCTGTAAGGTCTTTATGAATGGATAGTTGTATTAGCTGTACTTACTTTAGTGGCCTGCATAAGTTGTTGCCAATGACGGTCCCTGATGGCCGGATTCTGCAACTCTCCCACAGCCCTTAATGACGTCACCATATTCTTGACAGTAGAGTCCAGTCCAGCGAACGCGTCCCATGCGCGCATCTCTTTGTCAAGTCCCCGGATCTCCTTTACAAACCTCTTACACTCCATCTCCATGTTCTCTACGTCGATGTCAGCCCATAGCGTGTACTTCCACTCGTCGATGCTGCTTAAAACAACTTCAATCATGTCCCAGAGCTGTTTGAGAAGAGACACTTCACGACGGCATGCACGAAGTTGTTTGTAATCAGGGAAGTTCACCTCAAATAGGCCAGCGGACTCGGAAAGCGCGTTCATTTCTTCCTCCATGGAACAGATCTGGAAGTTGGCCTGTCAACACAAAAACAGTATCTGGTAAATTGGCGACCTGATCTCTTTATCAAGTGTGTATAGCGCTCCAAAGACCGCTCTAAGATCACCAGTATTTCCAACGTATTTTCCAGTCTTATAAAATTCAAAGGTTAGAAATCATTCGCACAAAATTCACGACCTACGACCTTAAAGGTACCAACCATTGCAAAGGCTACCACAAAAAATTATATGAAAAATATAGCACTGACCTTGTCTAAGCGATCGTAATAATTCGTGGAATCGAATTGGAATGGAGCGGTCTTGCGGAAGTCCTCTCTGAATTCATGCTGTTTGATCTGTAAACAACAAAATCAGAAAACAAAATAGTTGAGAAAAAGCGTTACGTTGTAACACTAAAAGAGGTACCAGACTTTGAAACTTACATCGAACTGTCCACATTTTCGTCTGATGATGGCGACTTCAGAGGCCTGGAGAGGAGCCACTTGCTGTTTCACTGTCACTGCAATCTTCTTGGTGTTGTTCCACTGTTCTGGAAGTTCCTGTGTACAAACAAGTTCACAGGTGAGTTAAGAATCGTTCGTACATTTGCCTAGAAGGTATTGATCAATACAAGCTTTTTGTTTGAAAACTGCATTTATATTGCCTTCAAATCACCCTAAAAAGACGCTGCTGTGTGCAGAAAAGTGTATCAAAGTGACTCTTAAGGTCCGGTCTGTCCACACTACGCCAGAGAACTCTAAAATGCAGCAAATGTTTTCCGTCCACAGTGCGCCGGGAAATTTGAAACCACAACAATCAGCAGTCATTTTGATTTGTGTTTGACGAATACTCGGACAGAGAAATCACGTGATTATCGTGACATCACAGTTTTCGAATAAAGTGGCTCATTTTACAAAATGTTTTCCGTCTACTCTAAAACGCAAAGCTGGTGTTTTCAAATTCCTTCGGTTTGAAAAGAGTTCTCGAAAAGCTCCGTCTTCGTGACGGATTAGTATGAACGGTAAGCCTAACTGGAGAAATAAAGCTGCACTTTTCAAAAATATCTCCGGCCGTAGTTTTAACGGACGTTTTAGAAAGCTCGACTTTTTATCAAGTACGACCCCTATAATGCCTTTCAGTGGCAAACAAAAATTTCAGCTGTTAGCCTATGGTTAGAAAACGACGATTCATAGAAAAAATTACTCTCTTCGTAGCAGCAACAATTAACTGTACCTGAAGCTGTGTGTGTACTTCCTCTGGCATTTCTTGTCCGTATGTCTTTAGAAGCTCAATAGTCTGTTTAAGTGGCTCAAACATTTCATCGGTTACTGTCTGTCTGTCCTTGACAGCCATGAGGTGTCCCATGACAGCCACTAAGCCGTTGTAATCTCCTTCCTCTACAGGCTGGGTCAAACCAACATCTGCTATTTTGATGAATTCTGCTAAGTCGTTCAGGCTGAAGAAAAGGAAACGTTACAATACTCAGTTACAAGATTGTAATTTTAACTCGAAATGTATGGCGTTTCCAGTTTATTTTGCACGTCAAGATGTAATTGGATAACTCTCCAGGTTCCATAGTTTCTTACAACAAATTCACTAGCAGCAAACATGATTGTTTTTGCGGATTCCAACAGCAGATGGAACAGACCGACATAAACAAAAATGCATTCCTTGTTTTCTCTGCACTAAAAACCTGTCAGTAATCAGTGTCAAAATGTCTAGTCGGCCATTTATTCTACCAATCAGGGTCGGACACACGCGGTACCTGTTTGTGACATGATCAATAAGATGTTGTTTGAACATGTAGCTCCATCGTTTGATGATATTCAGCAACGCTTGTTTGAAGGGTCTGGCATCAACGCGGAACCATGTGTCAAAGATCTTTGTTCCTTCCACTTCATCCACTTCAGAATAGAGCTTTTCATACGTGTCGATCTTGGAAATATAAAAAAATTATTGTCTCAGTAAAACTTAAGAAAAGCCCGTGCTTCAACCTGTCACAAACCTTTGAATTCGCCCAGTTATGCCATCGTCGTCAATTCGCTTCGTACACTGTTCGCGCAATTTACATTGTCAAATTCACATCCCATTCAGAATTTAAAATGAAAATCTTGTAACTTACGTTGAAAAAAAAACTACAAAAAAAACTACAACTTCTAAGTCATGCACACCTGTATCCATGTACCAATTCGACCCTATTTGAATAGTAGTATATGAGAAATAATTAAAACTTCCCACGTACAGATTTTTTTTGTCTTTTCAGTATAATGGAAAGAATCAGAGAAGGAAGTGATCTGTGGAAAAAAGTTAGGGTCACCGAGCATCCAACAAAAATATTCGCACAACAAGTTAACGCAAAGGTCATCAGCTCTATATTTTGTTGAATTTTAGACTCGGTGCGCAAACTTGAAAACGACGTGGCATGCGCATAGCCAGTGAATAGCGTGCGCACTAGAGATGCGCAGTAGCAATGGGCGCGAAAGTCCAAACTCTTTCACGTTTCCCCTTGTTCGCTGTTTTCAAATGAGTGTCGTAAAACCCAAAACCAAAACAATTACTTACCAATTAGAATACTCATCAGCCAATCTCAAGCAGAGGTAAAACGAAAACAAACAAATTGCCTGATTACTTTCGAAACTATTCATCGCAAACAATTATAATGTACCTGTTCCTTGAACTGAGCCAGAGTTGGAGGATTCTCAGGAACTCCTTCTTCAGCGTGAGCTTCAATCTCCTCAGCTGTTAGTACATGGTTGTACAAAAGAAACTGTCTCATAAACTCATTCCTGTCATCCAGCCACAGATAAGCGTAAGCATCGAAAGAACTGCGGTATTCATTGGCTTTGTTCATAATGCCTGTTACACGATCCATCATGTCTTGACGCATCTCCGATAAATCTAGCATGTCTTCTACATCGTTCTGCGAAACAGAAATCAGGAATATCTGTACGTCAAGTTTGTTTCAGCGAATATTTTCGTGAAGACAGTAATAACATCACAAAAGTTTCCTTTTGACTCAAACGAATTTTAAATTCCGTAGTTTCAACAGAAATTGCGGCATGGAATTAACCTGTGATCAGGCTTTTTTTTATTTCTGCTGCAGGTTAGCATGGGATCTAAACCAAACTTCAAGTGTGATCAAATTAAAGCCACTTGAAATCCAATTCCATCCCGTCATCTCGTTCATCCAGGCCTTACTTTCAAATGGGTTCTTACCGTTTGCCAAGTTCTGTTCTGTAAAATCTTTCAACTACCAAGTGAACATCGATTAATCGTTTTTAGGCCTTTCGAAATCGCGCTAAAAATTGAAACATTGCTATGATCATGGCCAAAATTTATCCTTCAGTGTTTGTTTGTTTGTTTGCTTCGTCTTTACGATAAACAGTAAGCTATTTATAAGGAAGATCGCCCTTAGAATAGCTCCACTGACTGTCTAATATTTAATCAATGTCTTCACCTGGTAATGTTCAGATCCATTATGTTCAGCCAACCTCTTGACCAGTGAAGCCATCTTGTACACATCGTTAACAATTCTTTCCACAAGTTCATAAAATCCGTCAGAGACGCCGAAGTCCAGCGATGGTATAAACACCATTTCAGGTAGCTGCAGCTCAAGCTTGGCCTCAAACAGCCCAGTAGTGTTGTGTTTAGGGTCTGTGTTCTCCAACAGATAATTGAGTGAACAATGAATGCAGTTAAAAAAGCCATCGAGGACCATATCATCCAGATAGTCCACATACGCTCGCCAAATGTCGGACGAGGCCTCGGCTTTGAAAAGCTCCAAGTTATTCTGATGAATAGAATGCCATGTAATGGTTAAATGAATTAATTTCCTGCATTAATACAATCAGCTAAAGATGACAATGTAAAAGCTCATTTTCTCTTGAAAAACTAGAATCAAATATCGCCATCTTTAGCTAAGAACAACTCTTATCTAACAACTATATCTATTTCTGCACCACCTTCCTATCCAAAATAGTACAAAATTGATACCGTTTTTCGAAATTTTTGTACCTTTCTTTCTTTACAAACCAATTATTTTTTGGGAACTGACAAGTGTTCATTGTAATAACCACTAACAGTTATCTTTGAAGCTCGCCGGACACAGTTTCATTTTAGTAAAAACCCTTTGAGCCAAATACCAAATCTCTTTAATGACCGCCTCACTTTAAATATTCATTGTGAGAATTTCACGGTCCTGGGGCCCGTTTCTCGAAGCTCCCGGTAATAACCAGGCCCGTTAAGCTGTTTTGTTTTCCATTCTAGACGGAGTTTCAAAAGGTTTGAAAATTG
>CM042751.1:30678471-30683471 GCA_022496165.2 Catalaphyllia jardinei
AAGTCTTCTGTCCAGATCAGCTATTCTTTCCCTAAACTGGTTGTAGTCTTCAACGAATTCCTACAAATACAGAAAATTGGAAGCTAAGATCCAAAAATAATGTGAAAGAATTATCAGATTATTAAAAAGTGTGTACTCTACAATGTCTGCAAATACTGAGAAAAATCTATAACTTCCATATTCCTTCTTTAAACAAAATCAAGACACTATCAAGTGATAAACTACAGACCTCTGGCAACTCTGAAGGCACCAGTCACAACTGATAACTTACTTTAGTTAACATGTGTCATTGTCTACCACTACATACCCTGTTGGTTGCATCCAAGCCGTCATAGGTGCGATTACCAAACACTGCAAAAATCTCATTGAATTCAGAGAAGATCTCCACAACTTGATGACTTAGCATCTTGCCCTTGATGCCACCCAATTCTACCTTCTCCAGTTTGGAAAATTCCATAGTAGTGGCAAAGAGGTCCTAAATTAGTAACAACAGAAACAAACACACTGTGATTATCAGTACTTCATATGTACCACATGACAACAAAGAAAAATACCTCAGTAACACGGACAGAAACATTCCACACAGGCATAGCACGATTTTAACTAGATGGAGGAAGTCCAGTTGACTAATTTGCAAAATTTTGAGGCTGAGGAGTTCAAAAGACTATAGGACTCGAGGAAGATACTGCAAATTTACTTTAAATTTGCTACACAAAAAATGGTGTTCTAACTTTTTTATTATGTAAATTCTAGGAGAAACGTAGACTCAGAAAAAATCTGAGTCTCATATGGGATTTGAACCCAGGCCCCTAGGCCCCTAGGCCCCTTTGAACCTAGGCCCCAAATGTCTGCTATAAACACCCTCCTTAATTAGGCACTGAGCTATTAATATTTTATAACTTTTGAACTGTTTACTGTGCCATGCAGCAACTGACCCTTTTGGATTATAAATATTCACTTGACGGTAACAAGTTTGTTGCAGGTGTGAAAAACGAGGCTACAAGTGGATCAAAACGTAGTAACAGCCCTGGATAACTATAACACACTTCAAGTTTAGCAGTCTTAGAGTCTGTAAAGCTGCTTCCTTCAAAACCATGTGTCCAGTGTACCAACCTCAACAGTTTTTAATCTTGAAATAAACTGGTCCATTCTGGTAAACACAAGCTCATTGGCAAACTCCCATTGCTTGGCCTGCTGTCCTTCCTTGAAGAATTTCTGGATATTTCTCCTGACATCTTCAAAGGTCTCTTTGAAGAAGGAGCAAATCTCAATCGCCTTCTGAGTTTTCTCATATGCTTCCTCTGCCTCTGATTTGAAGATTTCTGCAGGATCCAGATATGTTCGTGCCTAGAAGCAGATTACAAAAGTACAAAAATTAACAAGTGTTTACAGTTACTTTCATGTATCATGTTTTGGTGGTTTCAATCGGGATCAGTTTCAACGGTTTTGTTAAAATGCCCTGCTGTTACAATCTTGGTTAGAACACTTTTTTTTACTAAGCCATTATACTCTTCAAACTCATAATATTGATTAGCTGATTCAGCTGAAAACAGCTCCAATCGAGTAGCACAGCAAAAAATAGTCTTAAATGTGGTTAGTCCCCCTAGAGGCATGTAAATTTAAAGTATTCACAACGATCAAGGTCTACTATACAACATACAGTTGTACCTCACTGATTGCAAAACTTCTCAAGTGTGATGTTCACTGTAAGCTTACCATTTCAATCAGCATGTTACAGAGTTCCTGTAGAAGAACAATCATTCTTGGAGCTCGGCAGTAATATTTGGAATTGGCCCAGATAAGACCAACTGTGTGCAGAATGGCGGGAATAATCTTCTCCAGCTCGGAGAAATCAAACTGTTCCATGTCATCCAGCAGGCGACGTAAAGGCTTCAGGTGCATATTTATGTCCCTTGCTTCTTCCAGAGCTGTGGGCAAATAACAGCCGAAGTTTTATGACTAAATATGGGACAATACTTGATAAATTCAGAGTTGTTACAGAATGGTCATGAATCTTTCATATATATATCTATATATATTATGTTCGTCAATTTGATTAAATCAGGGACCCATGTTTTGTGGGGGAGTTATAAGGGATCCAGAAAAGGGACCCACAAGGGGGTCCAGAATGAGGAAAGAAAACCTCCTGAGGTCAGAATACCAAAAAAACTTACCAGCTACAACATCCTTGAAAATTTTCTTAAATGCTGGGAAGTAGCTACTCTGTGTCTTCTCCAACAACTCTGCCATTCTTCTCACTTTTATGTCATGGAGCTGTGTTATATTAAGACAATCAGTGCCTTTTATTTATTAAAAACTTGGAAACTAAAATAATGTGTATAAATAAATAGTAAGTTACAGATGTGCTATCAAGTTTTGCAGTTGATGTTAAACTGACCTGTTCAAAGATGCACTCCAGGTTTGCAGCACGAGCTTTCCAGAAGTCAAGTTCTACCAGTGGCCCGGGATTGTGTCCTTCAAGGAGAGGCTGCGCTGAATTTCTTTTGAGAACGCTCTGTATTTGATGTGTCCATTCAATAATAACTGACTCAATGGAATGAACTAAGCCACGGTCAAATGGTTCACCCCTTTAAAAAAAGAGCAAGAGATAATAATGGTCTTTTAATATAAAGTGTGCACCATCTGGGGAGAATCCCAATATACAGGCATGTATTCCTAAATATTAAAATGTCTTTTCATGAGAAGAAGAAGTACATGTAGTATCTGTAGTTTGAATTTCCTTTAAAATTTCCCTAGAAACTTCACTTGT
Organism: Catalaphyllia jardinei; assembly: GCA_022496165.2. Taxonomy (NCBI): domain Eukaryota; kingdom Metazoa; phylum Cnidaria; class Anthozoa; order Scleractinia; family Caryophylliidae; genus Catalaphyllia; species Catalaphyllia jardinei. Next base: position 30,681,242 of record CM042751.1, read on the forward strand.
CCATCGAGAAAGAGTCAGACAAAATCCACTAACCCATCTGGAATATCCATTAGCCCTGGGCTAATGAACAGTCAATCAATCAATCAATCAATCAATCAATCAATCAGTCAGTCAGTCAATCAATCAATCTCTATTTGCACTCACTCTTACTCAAAATAAGAAATTACAACAATAAAAATATTACAAAAATAATTTAGAGATCTTCTTTGTGCACTACAAGTGTAGCTGTAGCTGCCTACCGCATCAGCAAACTTAAAAAAATCATTATTTTGATAAATTATGTCAATGAAGAACTTACTTTTCTTCAGCTTCTACAGCATCTGAGACCTGCTCTGATCCAACTGGAAGTGGTAATAGTGTCTTTCCCTTAACTTGCCCAGCAATGACAAACACATTACTTTTGAGCTGATGAACATGACGCAGCACATCTTGTGACACAACTGCAGGCCACTGTTCATGGTTACGAGAATTTGATAACAAAGGGACTAAGATCTAAAATAAAAAAAATTATTTGAGCATAAGTAACCATTTATTGTTGTGCAGAGCAAGTGCTCCTTCTTACATGAAATGCTGAATTCTGATTGTAAAAACTTCTATAACTTTTTAACCCCTCCCTGAGCCTTAATCTCCAGAGATTAAAGAAATTAATAAAGATGTCGCTCGAATATTGATGAGCTCAAAAAATTTAAGCTGAACATTCTATCCAACTCTTACTGTTTCTTTTTAAGGTGACAGAGAACAGTACATTTCTCTCTACCTTTGTTATTGTCCTATAAATTTTTCACCAAACGCCTGATTACCTAAGTCTGGATTTCCTGATTGCAATAATTTCGGCTACGCTGACCTTTGTTGCATGACGATTGAATTTTTCGTCGTCAAGGTTTTCCAATTTTAAAGCAAAAAAAGGAAAATTTGGAAATTTTCTGTGTCATTTTGCAACCTGAACTTCTGATTTGTGGAGATACTTGTGTTCAAATGCCCAACAACGGTAAAACGGAATGTCTGTGTTCTCCTGCGTTGCACACATGCACAAAGTGTAATATTATGTAAGCTTAACAGCTAGATGTAAGCTTACTGCATGCAAAATGCTATAGCATTTTCGGTCCGGGTTGCTTCAGTGCTATTAATTCGTTAACACTGCGTAAAAATATTGGAAAAATACAATTTAACTGCTTTATCAGTACGATATTTCGTGCAATTAGGTTCATTGTCGCTCTGTGCGTGAAATAAATCGAGTTGTAGATTTCATTGTTTCCCGGGAATGGTAAAGCACAAATTTGTCAAGTTTGCAAAAACGTTACCTCGTCTACAAGCGCTGACAGCTGTTCCAGAGGTGAATACGATAAATCTCCATATACTAGAGCTGTTTTGTAATTGTCTTTTCCAACGTTCATTCCTTTCTCCTTCTTGGAAAAGTAGACAGCCTTCGCCTTCATCGCGGATGGAAAATCAAACGTAGGTTGAAGTTGTCCTGCATTGTTCTGGTAGATAACAATTATATTATACTCGGGTTTCTCAAAAAAGTCCAAAATAGTTTGTCTGTATTCATCATTTCCTTGTAATTTCGCCCATTTATCAGCCTTAAGTTTCATCGACTTTAAGGTATACTCCGAGATGAACTCGAAACGAACGTCGTTGAACTCCATTCTTGGTCTGTAGTATAGCTTGGCGGGATTTGACTGTGATAAAATTATTTACAAAATTTACAATGTTTTTCGAGGTCCGAAGATCAAAACGAAGTCCCTCTCAGTGTAGGTTGTATCGTAGTTCGAGGCTACTTAGAAGCATTTGTTGCAGTCTAGCCCTCCACAGTACTGAATTTGTGAAAAATTGCGGCTTCGTAGGCCTTTCCTTCGTCCTTGCCCGAAATCTACTTTCACTCCTCGCGTAGGTTGCTATGGAAACTCATTGTTTACCGCCGTTCCCAGGGCCGCCATCTTGAACATTTTGCGCAACTTGCTTGCAACTTGCTCTTCCGAAGAAACTATTATTTTATGCCCTTTTGAGACAAATGAAGTCATAAAATTAGTTTCAAAACGTTTCACTCCTAGTTTGAAGAGCCCTTATATAAGTATGGCTCTCTGTATTTCGGCGAAAATTATGGACGAATTACAACAGTCCCTCCCCTCGACGGGTATTTTTTGCTGCATTCCCATGATCCAGTTCATCCGTTTAGTCTCGAAATAAATAAACATGGCCGCTCGGGAACAACTTTAATTTCATTTAATGG
>CM042751.1:30688471-30749925 GCA_022496165.2 Catalaphyllia jardinei
TGATATGACTTATGTTATCCAAGTCAAAGGGTTACCGTCTTATTGCAGTCTTGAGAAACGTTTGCCAAGTGAACATCCATTAGTAAAAGCTGGATTGTTTGCTGAAGTCCATCATGAACTGTTCTATACACGCATGCTGGATGACACATGGAGGCAGACATTTACTGTACTTGAAAACAAAATTATTTCATTTTGGTTTAAGGAGACTGAGTCAAGTAATGTGTGCTATCGGCTGCTGAAAATAATCTGTGATATTCTAATGCCAGTGGATCAGCTTGGAGATGCCATTCTAAAAACATATGCATTGAAAACTGCATTTCTTCATGAATGTGAACACTACTCAGAGGCAAGATTTTGGACCAAAAAAGAAATATTGACACGTCTTATATCCATCTTTCAAAGGCTTCTGGCTGCATTTCAAACTAGATTCCTTCCTAATTATTTTACAGAGACACAAAATTCTTTAACTTACCCATTAGATTCTGAACCTGAAGTTGAAAACTCAGAGGAAGATAATCATTTCATTGCCAGTGTACATGAGGCTACATGTAAAATAACTGAAGATGTAATTTGTTTGTTAGAGAGCAGTTTAACTGATGACCAGCCTGTGCAGTGCTGGTTTGAACCATTGTCAAGAACTGTAATCCCAAATCCTGATATTTCAGAGCACAAGCAGTTTTTTGGTTTGTAACTGAACTTGATGGTAATTAAAAACATTGCTGGTACCAGTCAAATTTTATTCTGCTCTAAATGGAATGGATGAGACATAGAGAGCCAAAATGCTTTGTAAGAAACTTCTAAGCACTCTGGAGGAATCCTTTGTAAGTGGTTAATTTTTTAGTGAAAAGAACTTCCTGTATTATTTTAGCTTTGAATATTAAATTTCATACAAACTACAGAGTTGATTTGAATTTGTGTGCCTCTTATCATGCACTTTACATCCATTGTTTCTAGCTCTCAAACTCCTCTCCTCTGGAGGAGCTCTCAAGCTAAACCCCATGCCCTATCTCAATTGAAAGAGCACTTGTAAAAAAAACTGCAGAAGCCTCCCCATAACAGAAAGACCATTCAAATGGTAAGCAACAGTAGAGAGTTTGTTATTCATGGGTCTGAGGCAGGTCAAGATTCCCACTCAGTATTTGTTGAACTTTTTTTTAGTTCTCAAGACTAATCCTATCTTCTTTGACAAAATAATGTTGTTTGTTTTCATTCATGGAAGATAAACACTGATTGTGAATTGGATGCTATAGACCACAGTGGTTGTACCCCACTACATCACGCTTGCATCAATGCACCAGATGGGCACAGATCTGTTAAGGTAGGTATCTATAAGTCATTGACCAAGTGTAAGATCAAGATTGCCTGATATTGGCCAAGTCCTTGTTTTGCGTGTTTATGGACTAAGACAGAGTTGTGGTCCATAAATATGAACTGGCAGAAAAAGAATTTGGCCTATAACCAGCCATCTTGACTGAACAAGCCTGGTCAGTAAGGGATTGAAAAGAACACCACTTTTTGCAGGACTCGGTTGGTAATTTCAAGCAGCCAAGATAGTGTCACCTTGCCTGCTTGGGTAGCCAATCATAGTGCAGGATTCAGTTCATCATGCTTGCTTGCAGAGCTAGTCAGATAATAAGTTCTCTTTAACAATTACAAATTCAGCTTACCAGTACTTGATAAATTTCAAATCAAGGACTTTGGTAGGGTAGATTTACACGACTTGTATTATTTATCATGCATTTTTTGTCTTACAAACAAGGCCTGTAGTGAAATTTTGTGACCATTTTCTGGAGAACAGATTTTAATCTTGTTGAATGAGTGATCTATTGAAACCTAGTAAGACTCCAACAGTTCAAAATTTTGGTTGCTATGTTTTAAGATTCTGAGATCTCATTGCGAAATTCTCAGTCTTCTAATGAGGCATTTAAGGTAACATTCCATACTTGTAGTTCACAATTTATGCTTCAAATTCTGTTGCTGAACAACATAATTTTTTTTACTTTCAAGATGCTTGTCGAAATGGGGGCAGCAGTGAATATTTCATCAAGAAGCTGGAACCATGCAACATCTTTACATTTCTGCTCACAACTTGGCAAAATGGAAAATTTAAAACTCTTGTTAAAATATGGTGCCAATGTGTTCCTCAAAGACAAATGTGGGTACACAGCAAGAGACAGGGCGCAGAAACATCCAGAATGTGAGAAAATTCTTCAGGAACAAGAAGGTAAGATTCAAATTCCTGATAAGTTAGCAGTGTATTTTTATCATAGTATAAATTTTTGGGGAGGGGTGGCAGCCTCATGGTTTGTGTGCTCATCTAAGGATCAAGTGGCCCAGGTTTGAGCGCTGGAAAGGGACATTGTGTTTTGTTCTTGGGTAAGACACTTTACTCCCAGAAATCCTCTCTCCATACGGGTGCATTAATGGGTTCTGGTGAACTTAATATGGTGGATAACCCTGTTAAAAGTGGACTAGCATTCCATTCAGGGGGGAGTACAAATACTCCTGGTCCCTTCATGATACAGTAACTGTGATAAGCTCCACTCTGATGACCCACTTGACTTGTCAGCAGACCCAACATTTTATAAATTACTTCAGGAGAATTTGGTTTTTAGTGAAGGCGTAAAATTATTGTTCTGAATAGATCATTACTATTTTCATGGAAATATGTGTCCTACTCATGGAAATATGTGGCCTAGCCGTTACCCGGTAATGCATTAGTCAGACTAGGGGTGTTTCTGTAGTCTCCTTCCCCCCCCCCCCCTCTCTTCCTGGATGAGAAGCTAGAACTTCATAGGGCTATCCTCAATTGTTGAATCTACCAGTATCCAAACACCTAAGGTAGAGAAATGCACCATGTTAATAGAAAGTCTTTTTCTGCAAATATGAACAAGTGACCCTGACCAAAGCTTGATCCTAGACCACTCAATCCACACTCCAGTGCTAACCATTTAGGCCACTGTGCCTTCCATGACTGGTAGACGAAGCTGACAAAATGTTGGATGATAACCGTCAGGGGGTAGTACTGATGCATCCAGCGGTTTTGCTATTGCATAAACCAGTTTCACAGATTTCTTTATTCCCTGCATGCTGGTTCATTTGAGGACTATATTAAATTAAATGATCCATACAACAGTCTTGGGTTTCTTCTTCACCAAGGGAACAAACACAAATTTACATTTCACGTTTGCTTTAATTCAGTCTTCTTTTCTTGTGTAAAGCAGTATTTTTCCATAAATTGTGTAGCTGTACAGTTGAAATACACCCAAATTAAACTACTATTGCAAAATTGCATGTTGTTTACCAATGGGTTTTATGAATTTCTTTTTGCTCCTGTAGCCCATCTTCATCTATTTTCCGACATTTTTTATTTTCGAAATTCCCATCATTTAAATCAAAAGTTTTTCCTTTACAGCTCATCCACCAAGACTGCTACAGCTGTGCTGTTGGTCACTCAGAGGAATTCTTGGAACTAAACGACTTAAAAGAGTACATGAACTACCAATACCACTGACTCTACAGCGGTTTTTACTTAATTAACAATTACCTTGATTTAAACAAGGTGTAAATATATTTCCTCTCGGACTGAATAATTTACGTCAAATGACTCCAAAACTGGGAGATATTTAACAAAGGACATTCCCTAACGCAACCTTACTCTGTTTTAAAACCTATTTTTACTCAACCAGTTATTGCCCTGAATAGCACCACATAAAGCATAAACTATGCTAAAGTAATGTGATTTTGACAGCCTGGCCTCAGGCTGTGCTGTCAAATTTGTCCTTGGACATTATCTGTTCTTTGAGACTCACAGCTTTACTCAAAGAAAACTCCTCACTTCCCAAAACAAATACTCGCAGTCGACAGACACACAAATCTCGGTGAAGGTCAAGCCACCGTGGATCCCACCAACCGCATTGGCTAACGCTTTGGTTGATGACGTTGACAGCCGGGCGATCAGTCGGTCGACTTTTAACCGACTGTTGGTCGACGTGGTGGCCTCTGTTTATATAACAATTATTGGATGAGGTTTTTGTGATATCCAGAATAATCAAGGTCGCGGTAAGGGTTATCAGCCGAAGCCGAAGGCTAAGAAGGCTGAGGTTGATAACTCTTATTGAGACCTTGATTATTCTGGATATCACAAAACCAAATCTAATAATTGTTTTATTATACATTGAATGCAAAAACTTGGAAGTCATGTTTCTGCTTCTTCACTGACGGCAAGCAGCACAAAGCGCGCGAACTTGACATGATTGCCCTTGGAAATCATGCACTGCGGTCATACATTGCGCTGATTTCGAAAATTCACTGTACGCTTTCGGCCAATCAGAAAAGAGTCAGAGAGTTCAGTGTATAATAATCTTTATTATTATACATTGATCTCTCTAACTCTTTTCTGATTGGCCGAAAGCGTACAGTGAATTTTCGAAATACAGCGTCCGTGACGTCATAACTGCCGATTACACAGTTATCATGTCAAGGACACTCAAGGTCACAGGTTATCATGTCATGTATGACTGCAAAGCATGATTTCCAAGGGTAATCACGTCAACTTCGCGCGATTCATACTGCTTGTCGTCACTGAAGAAGCAGAAACATGAGTTCCAAATTTTTGCTTTCAATGTATAATAAAACAATTATTAGATTCGGTTTTTGTGATATCCAGAATAATCAAGGTCTCGGTAAGGGCTATCATAACCCTATCACAAAAACCTCATCCCATAATAATGTTTATAATGTAGCCTTCACCCAAATCTCCATTACATGGACTGCAAGTATTAACACAAATTCCACAGTGCTGTTGTAGTTATCTCCGTGTTTGTCTTGCAAAAATGCTTGTCAAAATGTTTTCCTTTTCCCATCGTGGGATTCCATGCCCGCCATAGTTATTTTAGAAAAAGTAGGGCGTCAGTACTCTACTTTTATGTAGTCGGGAAAAATAAATCATCTCAAAACAAGACACCGAAAAAAGCTTCTTGTTGTTATTGTTGTTTCTCTTTGTTATTATCCTTTTTTTTCTTTCCTGGTCAATTATGATTTATCTTACCATTCTAGATTGGAAAACTTCACCCGTTGCGCGTCTCGACTTGTATAAATAACAAATTTCCTTCAAAGTACAGCAATTCACTGTTAGCTGCTATTGGAATACTCGACTCTGTTGGTTAGTCAAGTCCATTGTTGTTTAGTGCTCAGTTTTAAGGTGATTCCCAAGTAAAAGAACCCGACACAGATTTACGATGAAACTTGGTATGGATGCTATTGTTACAGGACAAGGAGATAATAAAAAATGTAATAAAAAGAGGGGGTCACTGTGCTTAATGGACAATATCCGAGTTTATTAAAAACTGAGTGGGGTATTCCAATAGCAGCTAGTAGTGAATTGCATGTACAGCCACAATGCTGACAAATACTGTTATTAAGGTGACTTTGGTGATCTCCGTGCTCAACAAATAAGCGCGATTATTTTCCAATGCGGCGTGCTATATCACACAGAGTTCGACTTTCTTTGATTGTTTATTCATCTACGTCCCAGAAAAAATGTCTTTAAATACCCTGCATGATTTATCCTTTATCGCATTTTTCTTTCGCAGAAGTTCATTGGGTGATATATAGAATCAGATAAGAAAATAAAAATTTTGATAACATGGGCACTTTAAGTGCACAAAAACCTTGTACCAGAATAATTTTGAGTATATTTCAGTCCTTAAAGATATATTAAATAGTTTCCTGAAATAATACCAAAGACAATTCCCCATGCATATGGGAACTCGAGAAAAATGAATCTCAAAGTTCAGAGAAATTGTGCCAACACGGGTAGAATTTCATCATCAGTTTAATTTCCCAATACTTTCAAGGGCTTCATAAAAACTTTGTTTTCGACATTTGGTGTTGTTTGAAATGATTCCTTAAAACAGTCTCTCGGAAGTTTGCAATAATGAAAATAATTTTGGTAGAAATTTTTTTGTTACTCGAATTTCTGGTGGATTGCCCCTTGCGTCATTCCACTGCCACTGCCTTTTTTACCGCGGTTACGAAGCGCTGTTGGAGGCTACAATAGTGCACGCGCATTTAGTTTTCGAAACGCGTGTTTCGTTTAGTTGACGCGCGCCGCAACTATAAATAAACAACGGTTAAGAAACGGTTGGATTGATAACTCAGTTACAGTGATCCCGGCCTAGCGGACATTTGGTCCTGTATATGAACTTTGAGCACTGATAAGTGGCAAAAAATAGATTTTTTCCATCTTTCAATGGAGATCAACGAATCTCCAGTTGTTTTTCAGGATGTAATATCGAAGTACAAAACGGCAAGAGACTTCACAGAGGCATGCGCGTATTGTTTAATACCTCTTGCACCAAGGTACAACAACAGGTCACTGCTACTTTGCGAAGAATGTGAAGAAAAATGGCGCGAAGAAAAACGACCCGCTGTACAGGATTCCGATGATCAAGAAACACACTTGAGCTCGGCAAATATCAGCTTGACTTTGGCCGACGCCGGCGATACCGAAAACTGCGCTTCTGGGCAACTTGATAAAGAAAACGACCTAGAGAGACTATTTCTACGCGTTGAAAAGGAACTTACAAGGGAAGATTTAAGCCGGGGGATGTTAAATTCAAACGAATCTCGTTCACGAAGCCGGATTATCGAAATTGCGAAACGCATATTGAAGACTTGTGGCTATGTTGTAGCAGCCGTGATTGGTGTTCCCTTAATTGCAGGTAAACTTAATTTTTGCATTATTAAGCAAGTGTATCCTCTTTCATTAATTTCATGGTTTTTGTTAAAAGTGGCCAGGATACAGAGGCACAGATAGCTAAAGATAACCATGAAACTGTCAAGTAAAATTTCGGCTTTCGTTCATCCTTTCAGCAGCACGGCGAAGGTATTATGTTAATAATTTTCGCAACCTAACGTACCCAGAAAAAACGGAGTCGCTTACAAACTATTTCGTGAAGGTTATCTTTTTGTTTTAGATAAGTTTCCAAAAAGTGTTGCGTTGACCCATAAGAGCAAACAGACAAACATTTGCCACCGAAAAAAATGTTCCTGAAAAAATGGAAACAAGTTTTCTCCTTGGAAACAAAATTACTTCCGCAACAAAATGTTGCATCAGCGTGAAATGCAAAAATATTATAAAGAAACACCACAGACTATATTTTGGCGACAATGTTTTCAAACAAGATCATCTCATTTTCAAGGGCCTTGAGGCCCGTTTACAGTTATTTATTAAGGCCTAAATAATGTTTCAACATTGTTAGGTCTATCTTCATCTCAGGCCGCGGGGAAAGCAATTTTTTTCTGGCAAATAAGTCGTCGCAGTTCGAGGTAACCCTCAGAGAAAATGTTACAAACTGTAAGCCATTGCTTGTCGTTTTAAAGTAGAAGATTATTTAAGGCCTTGCTTGAATAGACAACACCTCGTACAATTAAATTGTTATAGGCAACAAATTGCGAGCTGAGTTGTAAGAGCTTTATCTAGAGGCTGATACAGGCCCAACCCAGTTCCCAGCGTCCTCTCTGTGCGGCGAGAGACAACCCTGGGAACGAGGTTAATACAGGCTAACTAGGGTGTTATGTTACACATTATGCTCAAAGTGTATACCATTATGCTAAAGTCCCATCCTTAAAGGGTGTCACTATTATGTATGTCCAAAAGGCGTCACTACTATGCTCCATTATGCTTACATAAAGAAGATAACATTTTCCTTAATTCCTGCTTAATGCTTAGTTTATTGAAGCGTAAGCGACGCTTCTATTGCAGTGGCTTGATTATTTCGAAATGAAGTCCCTCAAGTGCAATTGCAAAACAATCTGAAACTCAATTTGAAAGCTCTCTTTCATACCAGCGAGTATCAGATCAGTATCAGATTACTCTCAGTCTTCTCTAGGCTCGGAATCAGCCAGTTTTTGTCACTATTAATTCAGCATATAATAGACCAATTTCGATATATCAAAATTCAGCCTCAAACATGCCTAGAAAAGACCTCAGAACGAGGCTCTAGGGAATAAACCCCACAAACTCTGTATTTATTCCTCAGAGCCTCGTACTGAGGTCTACTGTTTTAGGCTGAATTTTAATGTATCACTATTGTGCTCAAAAAAATGCCGGCATTATGTCTAAAACTATAATACAGGCACAAACTCTCATGTGGAGAGACCTGTGAGTGGAGTTGTCCGACGTGCACACATTACCATGATTACTTGTAGTCACAATAGCGTGAGACCTTATTCGGCTGTTGACAAAGGCGATATAACACAGCTGGGCCGGGTTGTTCGAAAGCTCGTTAACGTTAATCCAGGGTTAAATGTTAAGTGAAGCATTTTGTTTTCTTGTTTAAAAATGTTTTTCACCTCTAATGTTTGGTGTAGTTTGAGAATGCTACAGCTCAAAACTGAAGGGCAAATAATATTAACAGAACAATTCACCAAAAAATTATAAAACTGAAATCAAAATTCTCGCTAACCCTGGGTTAGCTTAATCGGGCTTTAAACAACCCGGCCCTAGGGCCCGTTTCTCGAAGCTCCCGGTAATTACCGGGTCCGTTAAGCTGTTTTTTTTCCATTCCAGATGGGAGTTTCAAAAAGTTGGAAAATTGTACAGTAAAGTTATCAGCTAAAGAAACAAAATGGACATTATTAAAGGTCAGAACACACCCTACTTTTCGTGAGACTTTGATTCCAAAATATGATTTCGGGCCCGTTAAGTTACCGGGTCTTTCGAAAAACGGGGCCCAGGACTTCAGTTCAACTTTATTCCAGTTTGTGAAATTTTTGCTGAAACGAAAACAATGCATGTGATGTTCACGTATGGCAACAATGTTGCGATGCAGCTCGCACAAAAAATAAGTTTCTGTGAGTTTTATCTTTTCTTTGAAGGAAATTGAAACTAGCTAGATAAGATAAGAAAAGATAAGAACTTTATTACTGTGTCAAAATCCCTAGCGTACAACGAGCGCTAATTGGGGACGCCTAATAACTACCTAAGCTAGAATTACTTTAAAAATTACAAAATGCGAAATTTATATGTATGTATGTGTATTTACATGTTTAAAAATTATTGTTTAATTGCATAAGAAACAGTCCTAACATTCGATGTCCAGTAGGGAATTAAAATTAACTTGTTTTATTCGTTTTTTAAAAATTTCCAGTGAGTCAGACAGCCGAATAGATTTTTCGAGTTTTGACCATAGGGCAGGGCCTAGGTACGACAGGCTGTGTTAACCATATGCGACTGTCCTGAATCTTGGTATTATGAAGTCTAAATTTCTTAAATTATAATGAGTACTAGAGACAACGAATAAGTCCGTGATATAGGGCGGCGCCAAACCGTTTTTAACTTTAAACATCAAGATTGCTATGTCCTGTAGTCTTCGCGTGTATAGTGTAGGCAGGCTCGCTCGTTGCAATAGTTCTTCATATGATGATACATTATCACAGTAGACAGCGCGTAGCGCCTATTCTTGGATTCGTTCTAATTTTCTGGTATCGGAAGCACGACAAAAATGCCAGACAGTCTGACAATATGTAAGGTGAGGTATTATGGCAAATTTGACAATGTGTAATTTTGCCGATGTCGGAATAAGATTACGTAATCTCAAAAGGACACCCGTTTGACACGAGGCTTTTCTGCAGACCTTGCTTATACGGCTCGAGTATGTTAGCTGGTCGTCTAATGTAACTCCTAAGAGAGTTATCTCTGACTTCTGATCAATCTCAGCGTCGCCAATCACGATGTGTAAATCCTTTTGGCAATTCCTCGGACCCAGACTCATCACCTGATATTTTGAAAAGTTTCCTTGTGGAAGATTGTTACTGTACCACTCAGCTAGTGACCTCAAACTTAAGAAGAATGTTCAGAGTGGATTCTGTTGCAATCAGAATTCTCCAATTTACGCACCATGCGAAAAGTTTACATAAGAGAACCGTTTTACTTTACAAGACATATACTCAGTTTAATTTTAACCGTGCATTTCTCGGTAGGCGCTGGTGCGGCCTCCATTGTGGTTATTACAATAGCTGGTGCCCTCAGTCCTCCTGTGATTCTTGCAATAGCCAAACATCGCAAGTTAACTTCCAACCAATGGTGGACGTACACACGTAAAGAGCGATATTTTGCCATTGGTTGGGGTGTGGTCGTTGGAACTCTCATGCTCCCCTTGCTCGCTCCTTGGGGAATTTACAAGCTGTTTAAAGTTCTCGGTACAAAGTTACTTCACAACACAATCTACTGGATGAAACGTTTTGATTCCTGCAGCCAAGACTTCGAGGAAGAAGAAACCGATGAAAGCTCTAGGGACTGGCCAATGGGAATTGTTGACACCCACCGGGAAACAGACCTCTTCGTTTTGGACAGAGAAGAGACAAATATTGATGGAAGTAAGTCTAGTGCGGACCCTGACCAGATACAAACGGAGCCGAGTCAACCAATACCACCTGAAGCTGTTGGTTACAACGAGGGGTTACTAGACGAAGATAGCTGCTGTGTGAAGGAAAACTTCCTTGATGTAAAGCGAGTAGGCCTAATTTTAGGCTCGATCAAAGAAGAAGACGATGAGCTTGAGGATTTTAAAGATTCGTGTCACATATGCAGAGGAACAGTGTGGAAACCAGGCCACGGACGAGACGCTCTCTCAGATGAGGAAAACGACGATGGCCGTCGAGATACTCAGCGGTTATGGGCAAGGAAAGCGGTGTCCGACACGCGTTTCGATATCAAAATACCAGATGAAGATTTTAAACCACGCGAAATTGTAAACAGTCTCTGTGTAGCGCATCAAAAGCGCGATGAAACAAAGGAGGCGGTCAACGGCATAGAAAATCCTTCGTTGCAGGTACTGTCAGAATGGCGACAATGCCGAATGCCAAAAGAAAACCGAAATGAAGATGAACCCGGAAATGAACTAACCAAACGGTTACAGGATGCTGGTCACGGAGAAGAGATACATAATACTCCCCAGTGTCAAGAAATAAAGGACCTGCCTGAAAAGGGACCAAAGAAAACTAAGAAACGACGCAAACGGCGGACTGACAAGCAACCCGCGAGGGAAAATCATGACAGTTCATCTGCGAGTGAAGCTAATGAATCTCTGCGCAAGGAAGAAACGGACAAAAGAACAGCATCGTCACAATTGGTACACGAGACCAATGACACCGCGGAAGCTGGAAAGGAGGAAACAGATCTACAAGCTGAGAAAAAAACACCTCGAAAGTCTCGCAAAGCCAGGCAGACCGCACGTGAGATGGCAAGAGACAAAAGAAAGACGAAAGCTAAAAAATCGAAGTATCACGAAGAGACATTGCCGAGAGGAGGAAGAAACAAGCAAGAGGAACAACAAACAAATGCAGGCAGAAGACAGATAGCTTGTCGCTTTGATACGAGCTCGCCAAAGAAAGACCAACCCGAAAATACAGACTGCCCCAAACAGAAATCACACGAGTTTCAAAGCAAACGTCCCTTTACTTCAAAAGGTGCAGGCGTTGTTATGGAAACTAAAAGACGAGGAAGACTAGAACGCATGAATGCTTTCAGAATAAAGATGGATGGTTTCAAGAAACTAAACCCAAGTGCTACTGTGATGTCCTCAACGAGCAGCGAACAAGACATCGTCGCCCTTTATGACGAGATTGATTGATAGGAATTGACAGATGTACGTAAACCAATGTAAATTTTCCTGATTTAGAAATCTTAATTTTATTTTGACCATAACTTTCCGAACTGTACATTTTTAGCATGTCCTCACTAGTCTTAACATAATGTAAAACTCGTGTTGATGTTTCGTTTATTCACCACACAGAGGGTGGAGTTGTTTGCAGTTCTTCTGAATATTTCTTTGAGCGGTAGCAGTGTGGAACAGAACTGAACTTCTTTTTTAGCCGATATGTATTTAGTTTATGTTGTCACTCTGAACAGAAATCGATCTACTATTTCACATCAGTTGACACTATTTTCGTCATGAATAAGTTATTTACTAATAACATTATGAGTTATTCATGAAGTATCGTAAAAAAATCGCTGAGCACATTTTTCTAATAAAAAAGTATTACCTCCTATTTGTTTTCTAGCTGTATACCTTTTCCCTAGCCTGCGAACGCAGACGTATTTCCGGCTGTCGCTTGTCTTCGCCGAACCAGTGACAGCCGGAAATACGTCTGCGTTTGCAGGCTACGTTTTTCCTGGATTGCCACAAAAACCAAGCGAAAGCTTCAAACCACTCAAGGACAAATGTCACATGCCTCTCAGCCGGTTTTAAGGAGTTTATCTTTGAATTTCGCAATTGTCCTAATCTACTCAGTAGCATAAAGTAAAAACAAGAAGAAAACTGTGTTGCGCAAAGTTCGTTAGATAAATAAACTAGTAAGTGTTCATGATTGCGCGAAAAATATGTAAATTTCCATACGTTTCGAGACATCTGCCTCTTCCTCAGTGGATACAAAGCAACTGTAAATTGTGCTCGTGACATAACGAAAAATTTGAATTTGAAGTTATTTGCGCGCGCTGACTGTAAAGAGCGCGCGTGTAACATTCAAAATAAACATAATTTCGATGTCTCTAGCGCGTGTAGATTTTGGGAGTTTATAAGAAGGCAAAGTCGGTATTAAGTCCTCCCGGATGTAACGTTTTGTGTTTGAAAATCATCCTGGCTTCAAAAATGGAAAGCAAACCTGGAAAAGTTCAAATCGTCAAAATGGCCTTAGAACGACTTTAGAACGACTCAGCTGTCACAAAGACTTCAAAGTAATTCAAGCGCAGACTAAGGTAAGCTTCTTTTATTTAAATCCTGTACTACAAGTTGAATTTAGAGCGATTTTCGAACCATTTTCATACATTCTCTTAAATGGCTCGAAACGTAACGCAATACTGTCACGTATGTAAATCACAAACAACGTCTGGGCCGCCTGTGAACAACCTGGCCCTGATTAACCATTTATCCTTCGATCCCGGACAGCGGTAGTTGAAAGCTTGGATAGTAATTAACGTTAGCTATTCATCTGCTAAATTAATACCTAGAGGATAATATATTTGCATTCGTAAGCCCGCCCTCCCATCAAACCTCGTTCCCAGAGTCTCTTCTCTGCCTCCTTTGGTTGTCCAAGGGTTAAGGGCAGTAGTCATGCACCTCTTCGGAACCTCTAATTTTATTTGCTCCCGGAGTCATCCACCTCTATTGTTTTCAGGACTAGGGCCATTGTTTCTGTTGTTTATTCTATTGTTTTCTCGGCCAATCCTGTTAGACCTTACGAGAGGTGCGTGGCGCCTCGTTAAGGGAGGCAGAGAAAGAGAGACTGGGAACGAGGTTGCCTCCCATCCAGACTGGTCGATTCTAAATCCTACTATATAACATACACTAACAAATGGTTAGCATCGCACCACCTGTGGAGAGAAAAGTTTCTTGAGAGTCGTGTGGCAGTTGATTGATTGACTTATTTGTCTAGGCCACCATGACAACGCATAGCTCGGGTCACTGCGCCGAGAGTTTGGTGACTAATTCTCCTATTGTTTTCAGTCCACACTCGAGTCACCTGTAGCTCGCAGGTATATCACAAGAATTTAACACAATAATTCAGTAAGAAATTGAACTAAACCTAATCCTTAAGGCTTTATGGCGATCTTTCGCTAACAGAACAGTTATTACAATGATTTAGAAGGAATCACCTACACAACAGAAATCGGTTACAAAAACTCTATTGACAGGCATCAAGTGAAAGTCGGGTAAAGATCATCTATTGTATAAAGGTAAGGCTTGTTCACTGGTGTTCTAATCTTGTTAGCTTTCTCATTTCTCACAGCATGTAAACAAACTGCTATCGTCTGAAACGTTCTTAATCGTTGACGTTATTAACGCTTGTGAAAGTCCCATCTTCACCCGGGATATTTGCGATGATTTTTTTGTGCGGTGTTTTCACAAGCGACTATCATACTAAGCTTAAGGCGGCCGGGGTAAACATGAATAGCAGTGAATTTTGAGGTAATATTGAAAGGGAATTGTTAGGATTAAAATGGGTTGGAAACACTCCCAGACAGGTTGGTAAGGGACTGTTTGGTATACGTCTACTAATTCTTCACTTCAAATTTCAATTTCCCAAATCCATCAAATCTTCAACATTTCATATTTCGCTCAATTTAACCTATCCTTTGAGAAAAAAAAATCTATTTCCCCAAATGCCTAAAAGTCACCTAAAAATTTACACAAAACCGCAAAACAGTGGTTAATGAAATAAGCATAGAGATTTAGCGTCGCTTGAAACGTGACCGAGATGTTGGCAGAAAGGCCGTGTTAAGCGACGTCAAAACAGCCTTCACGTGTACCCCCGCCTTAACTCTATTGTTCCATCATGCAGTCGCAATGAAATCGCCCATCTTTACACGGATAACTGAGCTTATCTTTTAAAAATCCTCCCCAAAGATCATTGAACAATGGCTTGTCAAGGCTTGCGTAAACGAATGTTAACATGAAAACACTGAATATTACAGGTCACGTTTGTCAAATTAAGAATTCCTCTTAGTTCAACGCCGAAGCAAAAACTGGACAAATAAATCTCTCTCGCAAAAACTGAATTAACTTCACTCTCTATAAGAAAAAAAAACGATATTTTCCACTCTTATTTGAATGTAAACAGAAAATTACTTCTCATATTCAAATGGACGGTAGACGAGCAAGAAATTTGAAAAAAAAGAACAAATTACCGCACACTTAATATTTGTGTTGATTCTGCTAAATAAACTTTTCTCTGGAAATACTTACAAACATTTACTTCCATGATTCAGGGTAGGCACACAAAGAGATGTTATTTTCAAGTTTCATAACAATACTTTGACATCTGATAGGCAAAAGATTCTCTTAGAAATCACAACTTTTTAAGTTGTTTTCTAAGTAGCGTAAATCCAGACTTATTTTATTGAGCCACCTGTTCTGGTATGTAAAATATAGTACATATTTGCATTTTGTCGTGAAAATCCGGGAGATTTTCTTGCACAGGATATGAGGAAAGATACGGCAAACGTTTTGCACTGGACCTGTTATATATAAAACTGGACCCAGTTGTGGGAAAGCTGGATAACGTAGTCGACCGGATAAATCACCATTCAGCCGATAGCGCGGTTTATTTTGTTACTACTTATCCACTAGATAGCGAATTATTCGGTGGATAACATTATCCAGCCTTCCAACAACTGGCCCTTGGCTTTATGTGGCCGCTTTCGTCGCTCAATACAGACCTTCCCACGTTCTAACGAACAACGGCACCAAATCGAGGTCAGAGTGGAACGTGTGAAAATGTCCACCCAGCCTCGATCTGGTGCTATTCTGATGTCAGATAGGCCTTTTCACGATAGCTGTTTTACCTCAGGTATCACACTGTAATCTTTGCCGAAATTCTCCTGATTTTGTTTCAACTGAAAACTATTTTCAACATTTCGTGTATGCGTGTTTTATTCTTGGAGATAAGATTTTTGTTTTCTTTCCGCATCCCCGGTTCACCTCTTCAATTCTAATAGAATTAAGAGTGAATTTCTAATGCGACTAATTGAATCAATTGAAATATTACGTAATCTTTCTTCTTCTAACATTTTGTTGTTGAAGTTTCATTTCATTACAAGAAATTCTGCTTTCCGAATTCTCAGGGAAACCACTGATCACAAGAACAACCCCGTTTGGGAAATGAAATTTGAACCCGATTAAAACACATAACATTATGCAGTGACCTGCGACTCGAAAGGAGTTCTCTCAATAACAAGAGTCGATCGACCTTCTTTTTACTTACTTTAAAGTAGTGTAATATTTTTGTGCAGATATAACTTCTAGTGGCATATACCAGGACGACCTTTAAAGCCCTCTTGAACAGCCGTCAAACAATACCATCTTGAATCAGAGATCACGGAAAACGAGCATGATCAAGTTGGGATAGAGCAGATAGAAAAAAAAATGACAGTCGCTTATAGCCAAGTAAAATGTGACGAAAATTGAAAGAACTATCTGTAAATCTAACACTTGGGTAAACGAACGTTTTAGAACATTTTGATTCGTTGCGAGGTTCCCCCAATGTTGCTAGTACCGAGTTGTGAAGTAGAGAGCATTAACCAATTAAAGTTCAACACACCCGCTTAGCCACCTGCTAATATGGTCAACTGGTCATCCTTGGAGAATGTATCGTAAAATAATGAATTGAGGAGTTTCCTATTCAGCCCAGTCACATAAATACATCACGAGATCGTGAGGTTCTAGTCAACGGGAGAGGAAATATTTGGGCGAAGAAGATTTTAGAATTTTTTTCATTCACAGAGAAGTTCTTAGGCAACAATATCTCCACCCAAGTCATGGGCTTAGAAGCTTAACTTTGTTTCATAAATAGCAGTGGAGATCGTCTGTTAAATTAACAGTTCCTAACCGGAGCGTAACTTAATGATCAAGGTCACTAAAACACTGAAGTGGCCCTACCCAAGAATGTCAAGAGGTAACGCGGTTTTGGTGAAGATTTCTGGCTACGACATTGGCACTTTGGTCAAGACGGTGTCAGTCTTAAAACACTGAGCTAACAAATGCCGTGATCTAACTACAACATGGACCCAGAATATTTTGATAATTCTCTTTCATTCGTAGCAAATGAAGAGTGTGACATCAGATCATGCAGGCCTCCAAGAATCGAAGAATTCCCACCTGATGTACTTACCCAAGAGCAAAGATTCTACGGCGGTGTAGTATTTCATCTTGTTGTCTGCCTCCACATCTTCTGCGCTCTGACAGTGGTCTGTGATGATTACTTCGTCGCATCGCTCAATCGAATCACAAAATGCTTGAATCTCAAGCCAGATGTGGCTGGTGCGACATTTATGGCAGTTGGAAGTTCCGCTCCAACGCTATTCATTTCAATAATATCGACGTTTTTCACTGAAGGAGATATCGGGCTTGGTACAATAGTCGGCTCGACTATATTCAACACGCTCTTTATTATAGCCTTATGTGGCATCGGGGCTGGCTTAACAATGAGACTGAGTTGGTATCCGCTTTTTAGGGATTCTACTATGTATATAATTAGTGTATTAATTCTAATGGTCGCCCTATACGATCGGAAAATCCACTGGTATGAAAGCGCCGCATTTTTCGTTTCTTATTCTGCTTACATTGTCGTTATGTACTTCAATACCAGCATAGAAGAATGGTCTCAGAAATTAAAAGGTCAGTTAATGAAACGAAACGTAGAGGATGATTCTGATTTCGATGAGCAAGATCAAGACAATGCGATGGAAACTTCAGAAAGTCATCACTCCGACGAAGCGGAGAATCGTTTTAGATTGCCTAAGGGATTTTTTGCTAAAATAGTTTGGATTTTCACGCTCCCAGCCATAGTTTTATTCTACCTAACAATTCCAGATTGTCGAAGAAAGGAGTGGCGGAAGTTCTACCTGGTAACGTTCACGATCTCAGCTTTCTGGATGGGCGGGCTGTCCTACATTCTAGTATGGATGGTGTCTATCGTGGGATACACTTATAGTATCCCAGAATGCGTTTTGGGCATGACGTTTCTTGCTGCAGGCAGCAGTCTCCCAGACGCTATCGCGAGCTTGGTAGTCGCAAAGCAAGGTAGAGGCGACATGGCGGTCTCCAACTGTATTGGAAGCAACGTTTTCGATATGCTGTGCCTAGGAATTCCGTGGATGATCAAAACCACTGTTATCGCAACGAACAGTGTTGTGTACATTCAAAGCGAAAACATATTTTTCACGTCAGGGATTTTAATAGCAAGCATTATTTGTACCGTTTTGTTGATAGCCCTGAACAAATGGCGACTGGACGAGAAACTCGGCGTGATATTCCTCGTCATGTATTTGCTTTTTCTTGGCGTAGCTACATTTATTGAGGTGTTGCCGTGTTGTTAAAGACCATAAATAACTGCAAGGGACCGCATACGATAAACGCTACCAATGTAGGATCAACAAGAGATCGGAAATCATTTGGCTTAGCAGTAAAGTTGTAGGAATATTAAAATAATGTTTGCGCTTTTCGTAAAAGCAAAGTGAAGGAATTTCAATAAAGAAATTTAGTTATCGTCTTATAGAGTTTACTCTCTGTCTACCATACTCGCTTTCCTGAACTTAGCGCACGTGAAGCCGGGTCATTTTATCTCAAAATGTCCTTCATTGCTAAAGGCCTTTAAAGCGAAGTTGAATTTGGTCATGTGATGTATCCACAACAGTTGTGATTGGTTGCGCCAAAACCCGTTCAATTGCAAAGGCCAATAAAATCTGGCCAATCACAACAAAGCAGAACTGGAAGCTTAATCACACCAGCCATGCTAAGCGCGGGAAAACGGGTATTTCCAATTAAAATAAAAACGGCCAATGTATGAGAACTTCAACTCATTAGATAGAAAGGCCATAGCTTTTTAAGTAAATTGTGCATTGTTCTGTGTTTGTCTAGCTCTATGAGAACGAAGTAATTCACAAATTAACAACTTGTCTGAATTGCTGTTATCCTCCCCATCCCCCCTTCCCCCAAAAAGATCGCTACTACAATAAACTCAGGCTCACAACAACTGCAACAAAAAAGTACACAATCTTTTTTAAAAATGATAACTTTTCTTGAATTTATCTTTGACACAGGACGACGTACTAATTTCTGGTAACCGGTTAGGAAGATAGCCTAGCAATGACACAAAGATTTCCAAGAAAAATCAGCGTGCTTCATCACATCCGGCACGTCAAGAGACACTTCTTCAACTGCAGCAGCCATAATATCATAAATGTACTGCAATATGAGACACTGTTTTCACTGCAGCAGAGGAGGAAAGGGGCTATCATCATACACACTTTGGTTTGCTTGTATTGCTTCGGGGCACTGGCGGTATTGTGTGATCACTATTTTTGTGCTTCACTTGAAAAACTCTGCAAACGGTAAGTCATGATAAAATAACTGTTTTCAATTAGAAGTATATCGACTCGAACTGGAAGGACTTTAACAGTCATCTTCGACGAGTAAGTGACCAGGGAAGTGAGGCTGAATGCCAGGCTAGTGTGCAACCTTCGTTTGTTAATTTTGCGCCAATTGGTTCGAGGGAAACATGCTAGTGGGTGTTCCTCTGCGCCAGTTAAACACTAGTTTTCGAGTCTTTTCTTTCCCAAGTATACTGTCCGCCAAATTGGACGCAAAATTCGGCGACAGCGGTTGGGAAATCCCACCTTTCAGTATTGTGAAGAAACGAAAGATATAACTGAGTGATTGTAGTTAAAGACTCGAAGAGCATACGAATGAGGAGTAACAAACGTGAAAAATTTAGGAAAGCTCAATATGTGACTATTTTCCACAGGCTCCGCATTCCAACAGATGTCGCGGGCGCGACATTCATGGCTGCTGGTAGTTCCATGCCCACTCTGTTCATCGCAATCGCGTCCGTGTTCATGGGTGAAGGTGATATAGGTCTAGGTACTATCATTGGCTCAACAATGTTCAACATTCTTTTCATATCGGCGATTTGTGGGCTGTGCTCTGGTATGGCCATAACTTTACATATGTGGCCGCTATTGAGAGATTCTATCGCGTATACCATTCATCTAATTGCTTTACTGATTGCCATCGAGGACAACATGGTTCACTGGTATGAAGCAGTAGTGTTTCCGTTCTTGTACTGCGGTTATATAACCATCATGTGTTATAATAGAAGTCTCGAAGGATTGTTTGAGAGACTGTGCTCAAGGTTTTGCGACTTTCGCAAAGGATTTGAAATGGTCCCAATGGAGGACCCCCGGGAAATTGAAAACGAGGAACCTGCCAATGAAGACAGCACCGCAAAATCCGGGGGACAAGAAACTAGTGATAAAGGAGAAAATATTGATAAGACAGATAAAGAGATCACCAATAGTACAAATGAAGAAAAGGATAACAGTGACTCAGCTAATTCATCCTCTCATATTCACGGTTTTTCACCAAAATCGCCATTCGAAATTCCCAAAACCTCTTTTAAATTAGCAATCTGGGTTGTCATGCTACCGATCCAGTGTCTTTTCTTCATCACCATGCCCGACTGTCGGAAAAAGGGCTGGGACAACTGGTACCCAGTCACGTTTGTAGTATCGATTCTTTGGATGGCCATCATATCATATGTACTTGTGTGGACCGTGTCAATCATAGGCGAAACGTTTGACATCCCAGAATGCATCATGGGATTGACATTACTGGCAGCAGGCTCTAGTGTCCCGGATGCAATGGCGAGTCTCATTGTTGCTAAGCACGGCATGGGAGACATGGCGCTAGCTAACTGTGTAGGAAGTAATATTTTCGATATTCTTTGCCTGGGGCTTCCCTGGTTTTTAGCCACGACAGTCGTTCATCCAAACAGCGTCGTTTTAATTCACAGCGGCCATGTGGTTTACACGTCTCTCTGTCTTTTTGGCACGGTTTTTGCGACATTGTTTGTAATACATCGAAGCGGCTGGCGCCTTGATAAACGTACAGGGTGCTTTCTTCTGATTACCTACGTTGTTTTCTTATCAGCTGCTGTTATTTTAGAGGCTCTGCCTGGAGGACCTGGCGGCCAGGGGGATGGACCCAAGTTAAGCCCACATCATCCTGGTCACGTGCCACATAAAGGCCTGGGACACCACAAGAATGCTCCTTTGAAGAAAGTGACCTGACCTATCGAGGTTACCAGAGCGGACGTTGTTTCTTTATCGAAAAGAAAGTCTCATATGGGATAATAGTTAGAAGGAATTCAACGCTGGACCGCGCCCCATGAAGTACATCCACAGCTAAACTTCCTAGCGAAAAATAGAGCCAGTCATTCAAACGACGAATCTTCTTATGAGTCGAATCAAATGTATTAGGTTCGGCGCATAAAATGTTTGGCGTTCTAACATGTCTCAAAGTTATAACGTTCAATGGCTTGTTCCGATATATATATATATGAGAGTGGCTCAAGTGAGGCAGCATGGCAGAGCGAAACTGAATTTTTTTTTTAAAGGTACCTTTTCCAGTAAAGGGAGCTCGAGAAAGGACTAAAACAGTTCTTGTCCTTGGGACCCACTTGCACCTCTTAGCACTATAATTTTGCGCTATTTTAGAGACTCTCTTAAGCCAGTAACCAGTAAGTTACCGAGGTATCATTTTCCACTTTTTTTAACGATAGATGTAAGTTTGAGCAAGAACAAGCGAAGGCGTAGCCTCCGTGTAAACATGCTTTCTTGAGCGACAAGTAGAAATGCCTTCTATTGAATAGAAGAAAAACTCATTATTAATACTTAAAATTAGTTAATTGCAGCAAAAATTTGATTTAAAAATTATTTATTAAGACGCTTTTACAATTCAATAAAAAGTATATATTCTGTACATAGTGCTATTGCATTAGTATGACCATAATGCTTAAATTATAATTTTTTTTCCTCTCTCTCTGTTAACTGAATTACTCGGTTTGTTCCTGGACAAGGAAATTTTTCCCTGGATAATAAAGTAACCAGGATCACCTCAATTCATTAAAGAACCTTTCAGGGTTTCATCTTGGGAAATACAATAACAAATCCTGTGGTGAATTCGTTTTAATTTACGTAAAACTTCACGACTCTCATTGCTTATAAAGGATGTTTCCTGTTACTTGCTGCAGAAACTTTGGGTTATTTCAAACACTGATGAAAATAACAATGTTTTTTTAGTTTCCTTGCGATTTTCTTCCGGCGGTCGCGAACTTCATATTGTGACGATTGGACTATGTTGCAAGATTCAATAAAAAGCAGGTCATGGTTCCACAAGCCTGGCGAAAATCACGCTATCCTACTGGACTCACGAAGCAAGAATTGTATCACAAGTGCGAAGGAGAAGAGGTAAAGAGGAATTTCGGTCTCTGTGCCACCTGAAAGAAAACGACAATAAGCTAAAAAAAAGAATAAGTTGTTGCGTTTCAAGCAATACACTGGTAAAAACAATGAAACAAGCTTCGGATGTTTTTGTGAGGGATTTTTAGTTTTAAAAGTGTACAGTCAGGAAGCGACTGTTCTTTCATCAAATATTCCTTAAGTACCCGAGGAGTACCGAACTCCTTTGCCAAAAATTGCAGGCTCAGAATTCGTGATTGCAATACTGATTCCTACCCAGACCTACCCAGTACAACTCTCTACCTAGAATCTTTGGGAAAATGAAAAGAAATGGTTCGATCACTTACCTTCCGCTATAAACTTCTGAATCCGGGCTCAATATCACAGGTGCAACGCTAAACAGAATAAATACTGCCAGGTTACAAATCCACACTAAACGGTATTACAGTACATTGTTCTCTAAGAGTGTACTATGGTGTTATCAAGGCAGTCACACAATGCTTCACCAAACTCACGCAACAGCAGCTCTGCGTGACTACGGTAACAACACCTTCAAAGGACACTAGCAAAACCATCGTAGGGAGAAATTCTGTGTTACTGAATGAAATTTTGAACAAAGAGTACATACTTGGGTAGTTTAAGAAGGTTGATAAGCTCCTGGGCTCGCATCAGAAGATCTGGATAACACTCTGAGTCTGAAAGAAGCTCCTAGCAAAAAGAAAAAAAAGAGAACGATTTACTTCGGTAAATAATCAGCCCAAGTCCTTCAAAACAGTTATTTTGCGTTGCACAAATCCAGGCTGAAAAAAGGACTACATAAAACAGGCGGAAATTATTCTTTTGTTGTAACAAATCCTATTCATCACTGAAAACTAATAATAACTCACTGGTTTCTGGCGGACCACTTTGCTTAAGCATAAAATAGCTCTCTGCATTACATCTTGACATCTTGATGCAAGCTACAAGGAAAAAAATAACAACCAAACCGCGTTAAGCCTGGTTCACACTTGTGCGATAAGCATAACACAAGCGACATAAGCACAAGCATAAGCACAAGAAAAAAGGAACATGTCTCTTTTTTCGGGTTATTATGCTTATGCTTATGCCGCTTGTGTTATGCTTATCGCACAAGTGTGAACCAGGCTTTATGTTTTTCAAATGTAGAAAATCACCGTTAAGGAGGATATTGTCTTGATTTACCAACAGATTGTAGAAAATCTCGGTTAAAAAACAGTTTTATTCCAAATCATAAGCCGATGTTTGCGTTAAAATGTTGCAACGATTTAGTAAATAGTTCTTTGCCTGTTTTGAACACTAGGCGTTTCCTTTCAGATATTTTAGGATTCCAAATTTCCCGCGCGCCGCCATGTTAGTTTTGCAAAGTTATGATGTCAAAGCGCGGCTGCTTTTCAACCAAGATTCTCTTCAAAAATAACGTAGAAAAATGTACAGGAATAAAACAAGACAATTAAGATCCTGGCTCAACATGTACCTTGGCCAAGGTTGTCATCAGAACTGAGACAAGTCTGCCACTGAAAGAGACCTGAGGAAAAATATAGAAATATGACTTCCTGTGAAAACGAGTTCTGAAAAAGCAGCTTAAACTCCAAGAGATGAAACATTTATATACCATTACGTTGGTTGTACATGCGTTTTTTTTTATTTCTATACTTTACTTGTTGATGTTGTACTTTAACCAGTGAAGGACTTGCAATAAGTGATTACAATGAACCAACTAAACGTTTGACTATTGTCATTTCCGCCAAATTTTGAATAAAAATACTTGAACAAAGAGCGGCTAAACGATCAGACATTTTTATTCGACGCCAAGTTGGACGGTACTTTTTGTTCTGGTCGGACTTTACCAATGGAATGATATCTACCTTTCCAGGCGCATTCTGCATGACAACTTCATACGTTAAAGCTTCAAACGCCTAGAAATAAAACACAGTTTGGATTAAAAAAAAAACAATATTACCATTTGCTTTGATGGATGCAAACATCCAAAGCAACAGACCAACGAATGAAGACAGAGTGACTCCAAAAGCCACTTAAACAGAAAGATAACTTGGCATATATACCTCAAAATATTGCACAATGTTCTGAACGGTACACGCACTGTCATGTGAAGAAGAAGCAAACTCGCCAATCACCCACACCTAACGTGGAGCAATTCAAACGCAAGTTTTTAATAAGTCAAAATCGTTCAAGATTCTGACTTATCCATCAACAATTGAAGTGTTATGTTTCATTCATTATGTTCTACGATTGTTTCACATGACACTTACGACTTGCGGGTTCTACCCAGTCTGACAAAACCAAAACTAATTGTGATATTGCTTGGACAATGCAGATTATGGCCAGGTATGTGATTCTAAGACTTAGGCCCCGTCCGTACTACGCGGTAGAAATTGAAAACGTAACAATCATCACCGGTCATTTTGAATTTGTGTTTGAGGGAAACTGGGGCAGGGAAACCACGTGATTAGCATGACGTCATCGTTATTCGACAACGATGACGTCATGCTAAAACATTTTGAAAACAGAGACTTTCGGCGAAAGTCTCTGTTTCAAAATGTTTTCCGTCCACATGAAAACGCAAATCCTGCGGTGTTTTCAAATCCTTCCGGTTTGAAGAGCGTTTGCCAAAAGCTCTGTTATCCTGACGGATTAACGTGCACTGTAGCCCTAGCCGTAGAGATAAAGTTTCGTTTTCAGATTTCTTCGCCGTGGTGCAAACAGTGCCTTAATAATGGAGAAAGTACAAAGCATGTGCACGGAAATGGTTCACACAAAAAGCAGCATTTTTTTTCAAGAATCAAGGATCAACTTCGGTTTTCGTAAAAAAGATACGCTCCTTGTTTCAGAGACGGGAGTAAGTTACCCCCCCCCCCAAAAAAAAAAAAAAAAAAAATTTGTTTTTCACAACTTACCAAGTGAACGAAAAAGTTCTCTTTGGCTGGTCCAAGATTTTTCAGTCCGTTAACAAACTCCATAATGTCCTGTTGATATCTGACTATTAGGTTTGGATATTTCTGACACAACTGTACAAGCCGCTCTGACAGCAACCTAGAAATACATCATTGCTAATACATCATATTTGAAATAGACTGCGAGCAGTCTCTCTTTTCCTCGAAAATCTGTGGGAAAGAACGCAAAACAAGTAAGCGTGCGAACGTGACTGTAAGCGTGACGTGAGGGTAAGTACTTGGTGTATCCCTTATCATAGTGTATCTAGAACGTATCATAGTATATTTATCCCTATTATAGTGTATTAGATACACTATAATATCTGGAAGGAATACATGAAGTACTTAGGGCCGTGAGAACGGCGATGCCGCGAGCCGCTAGTAGCGTGGGCGTTGGAAGACGAGCGAAAAGAGAGACTGCACCACCCACGCCCACGCTACTAGCGGCTCGCGGCATCGCCGCTTCCCATGTCACGCTCAGTCACGTTTGCACGCTCACTTCTTTTTGCGTTCTTTCCCACGGATTTTCGAGGAAAAGAGAGACTGCTCGCAGTCTATTTTTAAAACTGTTTATCAAGATTACGCTTTGTAAACAAGTCAAAATGCTAAAGAATGTTCATGTGTTGTTGTATATAGTAGTGGCCAATGAGCTTAGCTGCACTTAGCTAGGTCGCAGGCATACCACTTGAACCAAACATGACACGCTTAATTAACCAGTTGAACTCCAGCCAAGTGGTCAGAGCGACACTTAACCCCGCGACCTTCGGATTTCAAGTCCGGCGCCTAAACCCCTCAGCCACGCTGCATCTGTCAAGCAAATGGGTACTTCTACCCGTTAAATGCAAACATTTATTTTAGGTAAGTTTTTCTCTGTGTAGAAATAAGAATGTCATACTCGTGAATCTCTTTGCGGTAGTCTTGTACAGGATACAGGAGGCCGACTCTTTCAAGTATAACAGGTACCATGCGACTGGCTGTTTCCTCGTCTGCTTCTTCCAGGATGGTGGAAAACATCAGGCTAAAGACGAGCAACAAAACACTGGATGCGTTACTTTACAAAGAGGTTTGCGAGCCGAGAGTACTTTGAATTAATCAAGGGAACGGCGCGAAGAGACTGGCGGGGACATTTATTTTTAAGCTCATTCGCCATTTCTTACTTCAATAGGACTGGAGCTATTTGTGCGGATACAACAACACGAGGCTGACCAAGCCTGTCCTCTAACAAGGAATGAAGTGTCTTGAGTCTGCAACGCAAAGGAAAATTGTAAGATAAACTTAAAGACCTTAAAATTTCGTTAGTACTAGATGGGGCGATGACGGGATTCTTGGCTTTCGCTTCACAGTAAAGCGGTTAGGTTTGAATGTCGTTTCGTTTTTGTGCGAGGGACTAAATGGTTCCCAGTTACTGATATCGTTCAAAAATAGCACCAACTCTCATGTGCAAGATGAAACTTCTCACGTCGCATTGCTTACCATAGACAACTACATGTACAAGAGCACAAGGATTCAATACTCATCTTGTAGGATCTTGTAGGAGGAAGGAACCGAGAGAGGCTAAAAGCGCGGGAAAACGGTCTCACTAATGGTTTTGACATAGCATCTGACTGGTTGAATATTTGGCTCAAGTTGACTCAAACGCAAAGCAAAGCAACTCTGGACTAGTCTAAACATTCAAAACACTCTTATGACACTTAATAATTGATAAAACCTACTTGTCTATGGTGTCTCCCTGTCCAGCTTCTAGTCTCATGATGTAGCTAAAGAGAGGCTTGTATTCCGGGTCCAGAAAATAATCAACAGATGACTGAACGAAAACCATCTTGTCACTACTGCCGGCCCTTGCTGCAGTAAGGAAACACAGATAAAACTAGGAACAACTCGGCTCTGAAACTCATGGTTCTAAGGTCCTCTAGAACTAAGTTGCTTTCTCCATACTCCGTACGGATCGAGCTATCCGTCCAAGTTCAAACGTAGACAGGGATCACTTCGTGTTGTGTTCTCTTGTACAAGACACTCTCTCACAATGCCTCTTCGCTCCAGATTTCTACCAGCGAGTTGCACCGTGAAGGCCGTGTAAGTTGTTAGCATGGAGAAAACTGGTTACAATACATGGCAACCACTGGAATCTCTTTAAGCGCTTTTTAGTGATGTCGACTTATTAGTAAACTAGTCTATTTTATTTTTTAAAAATATTCAAATCTGTCAATCGTTAAAAAATGCGCTCTTTGCAGCTGGGGTCACATGACCAAACTTTTACCTAAAAATATTATATAGTTATGGGGTATAACTTAAAGAATGCCAGAAATGGAAAGAGCATGCCGAAAATACCAAAATGGCCAAGTTTGAGGCCCCTAGCATTTAAGAGTGAATTTATACGTCAGTTTGAATTTTTGTAAAATTCAGAGTACATCTGTGGAAAATGCTGCTGGAGAGCAACGCCTTGCTCTCCAGTAACTTTTTCCATACAAATCTTCTTAATTTTTTTAAAATTCAATCCGGCATAAAATCTCATTCCTTAATGCCAGGGGCTTCAAACTTGACCATTTTGATGTTTTTGACATGCTTTTTCCATTTCTGGCATTCTTAAACTCACAGCCCATAATTTTATGAAGTAGGTCACGTGATGGCCTATTAGAATGATTTTGTGTGTATTTAACTGACAGCAGATTACAGTACTATATACCTTTAGTGGCCCAAGATGTACACAGAGCCGCAGCTAAACAAGGTAAATCCAACAGTGTGTGAAACATCTGAGTGAAGAAAAACACAACACGTTGATCGAAAGGTTTTTCTGTACCACACTAGTAGGACACCTTTATTCTCTGAGGTGCTTACCTGTCACCCGGATTACTTAGATCAGAGTCCCTTAAATGGGATGGGTTTTTACAAAATCAAGCGGACCGAACAGAAGTGCTAGCGCTTGCCATTTATGTGCTCAAAGACTGTCAGAGAACGGTACTGAAGGTATTCAAGAGACTACAGTACTATATACCTTTAGTGGCCCGAACATGCACTATTAGATATAATTAACAAATTACAAACAAACATGGATAATACACCTTTTTCATTGACCTGCAAAAGGCTTTTGATACTGTTGATCATGGAATATTATGGCATAAGCTCAACCACTACGGTGCATTGTCAATGATTGGTTTCACTCATATCTCTCATGTAGGTCTCAGTCAACTCAAATCGGTTCTGTGGTGTCGGAGAAAGAGAATGTATTATGTGGGGTTCCTTAGGGGTCAATTTTAGGACCGTTACTATCCCTTTTATATGTTAACGACATTCAAGCTTCATCTTGTAAACTTGATTTCTTTTTATTCGCTGATGACACGAATCTGCTATTTACTGAATTGGAAAATGTATGCGATTGGTTGCAAGCTAATAAGTTGACTTTAAATACTAAAAAATCTAATTACGTATTATTTCACCCTCGCCAAAGAGCGACAGCAATTCATCTTCACTTAAAAAAGTATTCGACTGCGAACACAATGTATTCGAACACCTTGAACAAAAAGATTGTGTTAAGTATCTCGGTATGTTAATTGACAGCAACCTCTCTTGGCAAGATCACATCAATTATATTTCGCTTAAGATAAGTAAAACAATTGGTATTGTTATATAGCTGGCGTTTTTACCGCTATAGCGCGCCCATTCATTGGCTAGTTCATGGTCACATGACATCTAACAATGAAACTGTTTCCCGCCAAATGCCGCGAGCGGGCAACATTGCGAAAACTATGACGTCAAACGGGTAACAGTTCACTGTTACCCGCGAAATGTTGACCGCTGTTGCACGTGACCAGAGGTGGCCCGATGTTGTCGCTGGAATCTCAGCGCATTTTTCAAATTTGCTTTGGTTTTGTTTTGCTATATAACAAATCACTTAATGACTGATCCCTTGGGGAACAGCAAATTTTGTTTCCCTCGAATCTCAATGTTTCCCTCGACTTCGTCTCGGGAAACATTGAGATTCTCGGGAAACAAAATTCGCTGTTCTCCTCGGGACCAGTCATTAAGTGTTAATTATATCACGGTTGAGATACGTTCTACCCACTTCTATACTTCTTCATATTTATCGTTCTCTAATCCATCCTTACATTTCTTAGGGTCTTTCGGTATGGGGCCAA
This sequence comes from Catalaphyllia jardinei, assembly GCA_022496165.2. NCBI lineage: Eukaryota > Metazoa > Cnidaria > Anthozoa > Scleractinia > Caryophylliidae > Catalaphyllia > Catalaphyllia jardinei. The sequence goes on from CM042751.1 coordinate 30,717,376, forward strand.
ACTTCAAAATCACATCTGGAGAAAATCTTAATGCTCCAAAAAAGAGCCTTTGCGTTTAATTTATTTTCGCAATAAAAGAGAGCATGCCATTCCATTATTCGTATGTTCTAATGTTCTCCCAGTTGACATGCTTTATTTGAAATCTATTGCCAGTCCTATGCATGATATCAATAACCAAATTGCTCCCCTTACCTAATAATTCATTTCGATCGAGTAAATTCTGTGCACTCGTATAGAACCAGCTCTGCATCCACGAGCAAATTTCATATAAAATGTTGAAAGCTGACACAACTGAGCCACTCATTTTCTAGATTAGGCTGTAAACTCTGGAATGAATTACCGGAATCTTTCCGTGCAAAAACTAACACCTCCTTTAAGAAATGCCTCCAGACCAGATTACTAAAACTTCTTGATCAAGAGAATATTTATGTTGACGTCAACACTCTGATTAAAAACTTCAAATATCAGTGTTATGATTAGCTAACATGAAACTGCTTTTAATTTTAATTTAGAAAGTCATTATTTTTTTACTTGACCTATTATACATTAATTACTGGTATATCTTTAGACTATATCAGTTCTGTAAACATTAAGTTTTTCCATGAGTTATTTTGATTAATCAACTATACTACCCACCTAGATTAGCCTATGCTATTTGCGGGTTAGTGCATTTTTTGTTACTATCTAGGTAAATTTAATTCTTTGTTTACTCAATAAAGGTTTTTTTTTTACTCAATAAAGAATTTTCAACACCATTGCCGGAGAGTTACCGGGCCATTTGAGTTCGATCCAAAATTCGTGATGGTGGGCTAATAAATACTTTTTCATACCCACGTAGTGGTCCAAGATGGCGAAGGAACCCTTAAAATGCCAAGGAACGCTTCAGAAACCCTTTAGAAAAGGACCATTATTTTTTGAGGGAGGGGTTGGGGGTTGGGAAATTCCCAACACAAGAATTCCTACAGAGCAAAAACTGCTGCAGGAAAATCGTGCAGGGGAGCCATGGGGATAAAACAGTCGAGCACGTGCTTTATACTATCCTGGACCGGGTTGTTGGAAAGCCGGTTAACACTAACCCAGGATTAAAAGTTGACTGGAGTATTGATATTTCTTGTTTAAAAAAAAGCTTTTCACTGCTTACGTGTCTTGTAGTTTGTGATCATTCTCTCGACTAAAGGAAAAACAATGTAAACAGAAAACCTCACCGAAAAAAATACAACTGAAATTCTCTCTAATCCTTGGTCAGGTCCCATTTTTGACGTAAAAAAAAAGAAAAAAATGCACAAGTTTTTGAGCACCAAACAAAATCTTGGGCAACCTAACAGTGGGAAAAAAGTTTCAAGCCTCAGAAAATAGCTTAACCCCTCCCCCCCCCCCCCCCCCCTACGCAGTGTTAAAAAAAATTACGGAAAATATACAAACTTCACCTTTCCTTGGCGTTTACACAAAAACAAATATTGTTCTCTTCAGCAACAATTTACCTAGGCTCGATTTCCAGCCGTTTTGTGAGCCCGCGTTCCTGAGGATATATGACCGGACTTCCATAACGGCTGGAAATTACCAATAGTTAATGACTGAAGGGTATATAACCGAGTTCGAATTAGCGGGATCCAACAGTAAAGACGGTCAAGTCTGCATACGAGCCAAGTGGTTCATCAGGCCGGAGCTTATCCCGGTTTCAGTAGCATGAAGTGACTTGGAGTATTTCTACACCTCCATCGCAGGGTTACCACCAGCATTAAGGGTACCGTGAGAGTAAAGCGGCCTTCACACGGCAAACTAAAGTTGGCAAACTCGTGTTGGCAAACTCAAGTTGGTGTGTGTGAACGGCACAAAAACAGTCGGCAAACACGTCGGCAAACAGTTGGCGTCAAATAGAACTTGCCTCTATTCTCGCCAACTTTTTCGTGTTGGTAAACTCCTATCTGACGTGTGAACGATAGAAAAACATGTATTGGCATCTGTCAACCAATCAAAACACGCGCTCTATTTAAGTGGTTTATTTGGGTGACACTTCACAAAATGGCGGACGCAAGTGAACATTTCTAAATTTATCGAAGAGTTTCACAATTGTCGGCTATGTGGCACGTTTCATCTATAGCCTACAAATACACTAAAAACAAACAAAAGAAAATAAAGGAGCCAGACAAACTGTGTTTTGTCCAAACCTTTCTATTTCTCAAACGAGTAAAGGGGGTAAGTTTCTAAAGAAACTGTGGTGCTGCGTCGGTGGGAGTATTCAAGATAATTTGGTTTTATCAACTGAGTTCATAATATGAATTAACCACCGTAAAGAGATTCAGAAGCTGACGTTTCGAGCGCTAGCCCTTCGTCGGAGCGAATCGAGGAATTGTGGGTTGTGTGTGGTTTATATACAGAAATATGGAGCTACGCTACTGGTTGGTGCCTGGCAACGTGAAAAACAGAATAAATTAGTTGAATGAAAAGCGTTCGTTGATACCGCGAGGATTAAGAGTGCCGATTTGAAAAATAAATTTTTGTTCTAGAGTTTTGCGACTTTCTGTGCTTCCTTGATGTAGGGAGAGGTCGCAGACTGTCATATGTTGCGTAGAATGATTCGGCAGATTAAAGTGTCTAGCGACCGGTTTAGTTGCGTTTTTGTCGTCTTTCTCTACGTCGCGAAGATGTTTTCGAAATCGGTCGCCTAGTCGTCTACCTGTTTCGCCGATATATAACTTTTTGCAAAGGGTGCAAGTTATACAGTAGATGACATTGGCTGAGGTACAGGTAAAATGATCAGTGATCTTAATGGATCGCTTGGGTCCCGACAGTTTTTCAACGTTGCAAATGAAAGGTTTATGCACCAGTGTGCACTACAAACCCACAGATTCTCATAGTTATTTGTTGTATTCATCTTCACATCCATCACATGTCAAGAATTCCATTCCTTATTCTCAATTTCTTAGACTTCGCCGCCTTTGTAGTGAAGACTCTGATTTTTCCTTAAAATCAGAAGAAATGTGCGAGTTTTTCGACAAACGTGGCTATCCTGCCTCTGTTGTTGAAGCAGGCCATCATCGCGCCCAACAAATTGATCGGCAGTCAGCACTACAAACGTCTCTTAAGAAGAATAACAATAGAATTCCATTCACTCTCACATTTCACCCTCACAACCACGCAGTTAAATCCATCATTCTAAAAAACTTTAAATTACTTCAAAATGACCCCGATACTGGCAGAATCTTTTCGCAACCGCCATTAATTTCATTCAAACGCGACAAAAACATAGGTAACTTTTTAGTCAGAAGTGCTTTTCGAACGAGTGAACAACAACCCGGTACTTTTAAATGTGCACGCGCACGATGCAAAACATGTCCTTTCATTTGCAACGTTGAAAAATTGTCGGGACCCAAGCGATCCATTAAGATCACTGATCATTTTACCTGTACCTCAGCCAATGTCATTATTTTTCAAATCGGCACTCTTAATCCTCACGGTATCAACGAACGCTTTTCATTCAACTAATTTATTCTGTTTTTCACGTTGCCAGGCACCAACCAATAGCGTAGCTCCATATTTCTGTATATATAAACCACACACAACCCACAATTCCTCGATTCTTCCTATTTCTCCACCGCTTTCTGTTTCTTCTGTTTTTTTCATCTCTTTCACTGTTCTAAGTGAGTGCCACCGCACTAAATAAGTCGGCCATGTTGTAAATTACCGTGTGTTGTGATTTGACGCGACTTTGACGTGTGAAAGAACGGGTTTACAAACTTTTTGACGTTCGCCAACACGAGTTTGCCAGCTTAGGTTTGCCGTGTGAAGGCCGCTTAAAGAGTGTTGCCCCAGAACACGACACAACACAATGTCCCCGGTCAGGGCTCGAACCCAGACCGCTCGTCCCGGAGACGAGCACACTAACCATGAGGCCGCCGCTGTACATTCCACATTGTAGAGTCTGTAATCAGATGCAATGAGACTTTCACACGACTTTCACGCGCATTCTCAATAAAGACCTCGTAAGAGTCCGACGTTTAGTTGTACGAACTTGAAAATGATGAACGAGTCATCGAAATGCCATTCAAAATTATTATCGCTAAATTTTATTTCTAATTGTTTGTCTAAAGTCTCCCTTATTAGAACTGTTATTTGTACAGAACAATTTTCTACACGTTAACTTAATTAAAAAGCTGCGAAAGTCCATTTCTTCACCGGGTGCAATGAGCAACAATATTTGCAAAAACAGAAATTTTGGAACAAAATCACGAGATTTTCTTCACTAATGTAAAGTTATCTTATAAGTATGAAAATTAACGCAGTTGAAAACAAGAATTTGTCGTAATATTTTTGCTCCAAATAATTTAATTGACAGTTACTCAGTTTGTATAGGTAATCGTATGAATGCAAGTGCAATTTACCAATTTTACGATGACAAACTGTAAAATTGTCCGCTCTCGCTCGTTGCCGGATTGCATAAATTATAAATTCATGTGTTTGTCCGGTTATTGACGAGGCAAATTAGCCAATGAGCCCGCGAGAATCTTTGCTGTTATCGTAAAATAAGGATTTGCGTTTACGCGGGATATTTGAAAATTTTCTCAAAATTGCGTAAGCCTTTAGGCGAGTGCAAGTTAAAAGAATTTTCAAATATCAAAAGTTGTGTAAATCCTTAATTGCTCGAGCTTTCACACAACTGCTTATTTATTACGACTGAGAAAATTGCGAACGAGCGCGCGTCAATTTGCACTGCGGAACCAAATGCAAATAGTCTTTGTCTTATCACCTTTTTCGATTAATCCAAATTTAAATTTGACATTTTCAATTAGTGGCAAATCTTTTAACCTACTTTGACACAGCCAAATCTGCTATGCCGCTTTTAATCTATCGTGTACGTGTAAATAAATACTTTAAATATTAATTTTTTGACTCTAACCAGACGCCTAATTCATCCATCGTTCAGACACGTTTGAATCTGAGATGTCTTCGAAGCGGGGAATAAGAAACAGACGTCATTTTAACCAGCCACCGAAGATTGCTTCTCTTTTTATGAGCAACGACTTTTAATTCAAAGTACGACGCTTTTTATTTATAGCGAGTGATATAATTGTGGTTAAAAAATTCTGCCTGCTGATTGGAGAAAAAAAATGGCGACGCTCAACTTTACGGACGATGGACGGTGGAAAGTGTTCCCACAGCTAGCATGTTGGACAAATTTTGGAGTATCTTACCAGTTGATAGGCATTTCCGTGGTGAACATATTTCTGACGATTACTGCAGTTCTAGGAAATATTCTCATCCTCGCTGCTCTTTACAAAGAGACGTCCCTTCACCCACCATCAAAACTATTGCTTCGCAACTTAGCTTTCTCTGACCTTGGTGTCGGCGTTATTTCACAACCTCTCTACATTACCTATTTAACAACTTACGTGAATGAAAGCTGGAAGACTTGTCGCTACGCATTTGCCTTGAGTCTAATAACAGGCTATCTTTTGTGTTCAGTATCCTTGTTCACACTGACTGCAATAAGCGTGGACAGACTTCTCGCCCTGTTGCTAAAGCTAAGATACCGACAAGTTGTAACTTTGAAGCGAACTTATGTGGTTGTACTTTCCTTTTGGGGCGTTTCCACCACCGCTACAGCGATGTATTTTCGGAATCATCTTATAACTCTATGGTGTGGTTGTGTAATTATATCGATTTGTCTCCCAACCTCAGTCCTCTCCTATTCAAAGATTTTTGTGACTCTCCGACTTCATCAAACTCAAGTACAAGACCTTGTTCCTCGACAACATGCAAGCCAACCAACTCCTCTGTGCATAGCGCGATACAGAAAGGCAGTTTGTAGTGCTCTCTGGCTGCAGTCGACAATGGTATTTTGCTATTTACCACACGGTGTAGTTGCAGCTTTGTGCACTTCTAATGAAACGACAACATATTTATTCCTAGCGAGGCAATTTACAGCCACATTGGTGTATTTAAACTCAGCATTAAACCCTATTCTTTATTGCTGGAAGATCGTAGAGATTAGACAAGCAGTGAAGGACACAATCGGACAATTTTGCTGTTCATGGAATTAGTTCTTGAGTAGGAAAGGAATTCAAAATAGGAGCTCTATAGGGGAAGAAGAAAATAGTTGAAAACATATCTTTCAATCGAGTGGCGTGTTTTGTTATGGCTTCATCTGCAACGTTGGCAAACCAATACTTTACAATATATATATAAGTTTTCTCCAACCTTTTTAATTTAGAATTGTTGACATTTTTGACATTATTTCCTAATTTCACGAGAACATAATTTGATTTCCTGTTAGTCCTGAACACGGGTGACAAAGTACGCAAACAAGCCTTGGCAAATTTCCCGTTTCACACTGTGATGAAATTATAAATTAAGTAGTTAATTAATTCCCACTTAAATGCTAACATAAGGCTCATTGTTGATCAATTTTGTTATTTTAATTAAAAAGAGATAAAACACAGGCAAGCAAGGCGTGCAAAGTACTTTAACTCGTCTCCGAAATACCCAATGCCGCACAAGGCAAAAAGCAGTTAGAAGTTTTGTTGCCACACTCCCCCATGTTTTCAGTTTGACTGTAGACTGTATTTTATTAAATATTTGGCAACTTTATAAAAAGCTAGAAGGTGCTTCGCATCAACTGAATTCCGAAACTGATGATCCCGTTTTGTTTGAAGACTATTTGAAGGTACTGAAACTGTTTCCTATCGCCTGTCGCTACGGATGGCATGGATGGAAATGGATTGAAATTTCAAAAAATTGGCCAATTTTTTCAAGTTTTGATACCACGAGTTCCAAAAATCCTCTAGAAATTTATTATGGTTAGCCCATTTAATATCTTCGTCGTAGCTTTACAGAAGCTTTTTGTTTATGATTAAAGCCTTAAAGTAATGATTTTAGCACAGAATTGACCTAAAACAGCAAAATCCTCGTGACAATGTCCCTTAAATAGAGACTTTGCAGACCTAACTGAATTGCGTGACTTTACAAGACGTATAAAAATAATGGTAAAAATCTCTATGAAATCTAACGAGACAATTTATAACCACTCAAACTTATAAGATAAAAACGCGTTTAACTATGCATTTCCTCGGAGACACATCTGTTAATAAAGGAGTCCGCAAATCTCTTTGTTCGGAATAAAGGTTGGGCAAACCTCCTTTCTGTCCTTAAGTTATATCCGACATTACAGCGTGTCGGTAGCAAATCATACACGCTTGTACACGCATTCTTTTCCCTTGACATCCCAGTCTTTTCGTTTACACTGTATTTTACATGCATGCAACTGGCATTCTGTTAGTCAGGATTTTTAACAAGTCTATACACTACCCTTCCATTTGCATCTTGCATATGCTGTATCGTTCTGTACAGTTAAGCACCTTTACCGTTTTTGAGATCACTTCGTGTTTCGAGAGTCAAACAGCGTTTGTAACCCTGTTATTTCTATTTCCTTTATTAAAATCGGTTGCACCCCGTAATTTATGTTGTTTTGTAACAACCGCTTCGCATCGCTTCGTTTCTTGGATCCGTTTTGTGATTGAAATCAATTTTTCGCGTTGAACATCAAATTGGCCTCTTTAATTACAAAAGCAGGAATAAAAAGTACCCTCCCATACACCCGACAATTGCACCCCACCCATTCTCAGATTCTCATGCACCTAAGCAGCTATTGTTTGAACATTACAAAAAAAATAGGTGTCATTCTTGTGCATCGGAAACAAAATCATCAACATGACAAGAAATGGAATATCTATACCTCAACAACAGTGTCCTCATTTAGCACGGCCGGCAGCATCTCCATGAATTCCTTGACATATGTGCGTGGATGCCACGCCAAGATCTGTATTGGTGTATACAGAAAAAAAACTCATTTTTTACGCGTTCTTAGAACAGCCTTACAATAAAAACAGACCTGGCTTGAGATCAAACAATTGTGGACAAATTTCGTTGGGGAAAAGCGCTGCTATCCTTTTAAAAACGCGTTGCTGTTCTCCCTCCCCACCCGACACAGTGTTGAAACACGGAAGAGTTGTAGTTTTCAACATTGTATGTGGGGTGGGGGCAGGGGCGGGGGCAGGGGTTAGACAGGTGAAGTTGTATTGGTGTCTGGCGTGTGTGCAAAACTTCCAAAACAGCGAATTTGTCCCAAAGACTTGTCCATGATAGTGTGTGTTAACAAGTTATGTGGAACTGAGTTGCATATGCAGCTATACTCACCTTAAATAGATTTGGGAAATACTTTAAAAGGATGGTGCTTGATGCGCTGAGTTTTCTCAGGTTTTCCAGGCAAAAAATAATAATATCAAATGCGAGGGAAGAGCTGCAAGATGAAAACGAAAAAGAATTTAAGAAAACCCGTTGTCTTCGGTTCCTGCATAGTAATTGATCAAGCTACAAATGTTCAATAATATGTCACCAAAGCCTGCAACACAAGTTCGGCCATCACGCATAACCCTTTCTTGCTGATAAATTATTGAAAATACTTTTTTGAAATTAAAGTGCGAAAAAGGTGACTGCCACTTCACTTCCTGAACTAGAAAACAATTTAACTTACATAGGTCTAATTACACGCATTTTGGTGCATTTGCGTGTAAGTGATACTGTTAAGAATAAAAAAATCTAACATACTTGGCATAATAAGAACTCAGAACAGGGCCCAGCAGATACTGACAGGCGGGTTCAGGATCAAGAACTACAGTCTCACCTGCAATCACAACAGATCATGATTTCCTCAAGAGTCTCGTGTACATTCTGACCTCAAAAAAGCGCCTTTAGGGAGGAGCAGGGGTTTTTCGTGAACATCAAATTGTTGGCGAGCCTAACAGGTCACCTCTACAGGCAATCTTTATGTCACCGCTCCGCGAGCGGGCAAGATGAACCAAATCGCGCGATGTGATTGGCTACCCGAGCGGGCAAGATGGAGCCATCTTGCCCGCTCGGGACTACCCGCTGTATCCCGCAAGAAAAATTACCCGAAAGCCATATAATAAATCCTTTATTGACCAAGTTTGTTCGGTCAAGATGGCTGGATATTGGCCTCGTTCTTTTTTTGCGAGTTTATGGACCTCGACTTCGTCTCGGTCCATAAACACGCAAAAAAAGAACTTGGCCAATATCCAGCCATCTTGATCTCACACTTGGTCAATAACCCATATAAATTAAAATAAGAATATTACACAGTCATAGTAAAATTATCACAGCATATATTTATTAATTGTGATTTTATTTCTCTGGTTTTCCTTCGTTTAAGTTTTAATTTAAAGATCTATTAAGCACTCAACAGAGTGGACATCGCATTTCCAGCTACCTCAAGTCTGGTCAAAAATACTCTGCTACCTGTTGCATTCCCATTTCTCTGCTCTATGTTTTGCCGAAAGCTGCTTTTTATTCCAAATTGCTCTCCAAGCTGTCAAATCAGGTCTGCTAAATGATTGCGAGGTAGGAGAAGCTGCATACATGTAGCTCTGTACTCACCATGGTTAAGCAGAAACTGCACCACAGGAATCAAAACTCTTTTCCACCTGTTGATGTCAGACTTGACTCGAGTATAAAGCCTTCTTATGATCTCAATAAGTTTGGGAATTAAGGACTTGTCTGTTGCACACAGGATGTCCAAGTTGTAGATGGCCTCAACAAGACACTATCCAAGGAAAATAAAATGTTGTCTGCATGATAAAATTTCACTTTAAATTTATTAAACTTTCCTTTAATAAATCATTTCAAAGAATATATGGGATTCAAACATTTTAAAAGAAAGACAAATGCTATAATATGACCTTTGGCGTCATCTTGTCGCCTTTATCGAATGCAGATTTGAGCCACTCAGTCCATACCCTGGTCCCAGAGGTTTTTCTTCACTTCTCACCGCATGCATGAGTGAGCTTCGAGAGAGCCGCGAAGCGGTGAACACGAGACGCGAAGCGACGAGAAAAAAAACCCCTCTGGTTTAATACTTTGGACTTGAATCTCACTTTCATGTCGACGCCAGGGTCAGGATCTGACCCTAGCGCTCGGATTGGTTGATATTTTTACAAACACGCAGATCAATACGATTGGTCCGTTTGATTGGCAATACCGAGGGGATGGTGGGGACATTTGTTACTGTACTTCTTATGTGTAAATTGTTGCTTATATCTCTACCAGGGAAAGAATTTGTTTGCAAAATACTGCAGTTCTCAATTTATATAAACGTTCAAGATTCGCCTGTGTTCTACGTTGATTTTGATTCTGACAGTGTCTTCCAAGGAATTTGACCTCTGTACTTGAGGAGCGTTTTCCAGAGATTGAAAGTCTCAACGAACATCGTATCAGAGCCTTACTCGCAGTCATAAATCGCAAAGATGTGTTCGCCATTCTGCCAACCGGACATAGAAAGTCAATTTATTATAATTCGGTTGATCCCTGTTGTCGGCAAATACCTGTACCTGACAGGCTATTCTTACCCTCGCCGTGTCATAATTTTGGTTGTGTGCTCTGAACTATCTTGTAGACTCTCATATTCGCGAACTGCGAAACCGTGGCATTTCAACGAAGACGTCGAGGCGGCAAGCACCATCTGCTGCTAATGCCTTTCTATTCAGAAGTCCCGAGACCTTCTTACAAAACGTAAAGTGGAGATACTTGCTTCGTAATGTTTAGCAAGCCGAACCTTCGCGATCGTTGCGGATGAAAACGTACACTGACCTCGGCCAAGTAGATCAAAAGATACCACTCTTCACCACCCGAGAGGGAAACATTAGCGGCTGATAAGCACGTGATTCCTAAGCTTTCACAGCTGGCGTCGGCATGAAAGTGAGATTCAAGTCCAAAGTAACCAGAGGTTTTTCTTTCTCGCCGCTTCGCGTCTCGTGTTAACCGCTTCGCGGCTCTCTCGCAGCTCTCTCATGCGGTGAAAAATCAAGAAAAACCTCTGGGACCAGGGTATTCAGTCCAGTTTTATACCACCTTAGTGGTTAAGGACTCCAGAGGAATGTCAAGAGAAAAGTCAAGAGCACCAAAGCTAATGTGTATCGGATGACGCCATAACCTCATGTTAGAGAGCTTAGTACGCTGACGTTTGCAGCAGTAAACCATAAAAAACAATTATTATAGCTTTGTCAAGAATTGTTTGTTTATACAACTAATAATGTTTAGATTTTCTGAGAAAAACTTCCCAAGTTAGTGATGCCACAATCTGACAGTTTCTTCATACATAACATGCATCTAAAAATTGATTGATTGATTGATTGATTGATTGATTGTTCTAAACGTATCGAAACTTATCTTACAAACTTACTGCTTCAATTAACATGACATCTTGCTGCTTGCTTGGTTCTACCAGAAAAATACAACCAATTTACTGTAAATTTATTTATCAATTAATTCATTCTACAATGTAATTGATGTGTAATTGATCATATTAAGAATTACATGTGTGTGGAATGAAACTTGGTATTAATAACAGTCACTTAAATAGAATCTACATGTCTTCTGTCACTGTGCTACATTAGAAACTTGTACCAAGTCAATCAGTTTCAGAATCATAACAGTAGGGTTGACAGATCAGCAGTTTGTACTAAACTGTCTTAACTGTACTGATTATAAACAAGTTGACTTCTTTCAGTTCAATAGACATTTTCTAAATCACCTTAAGCCTCTCTCTCAAAGTTACTCTTGGTTCCCACAGGGTGGCAAACTAAATTTTGGGAGCGCTCGTCATTTGGGCGAGTGACATTCAAATTGCACTCACCCAAAAACCTTTTTACCCGACAAATACCACCCCTACCCAAGTCAAACCAAGTTAAACACAGTACAGGAAACAACTGCGCCGTTGTCGTTTATTTTTGGATGGTTTTTATTGTAACATCGTCGCCACAATTTTCCCTTTCGTAAACAAGCGATACTAAGAAAATTTTTTAATTCTCAACCTCTGTTTCCTATCATCCCTCTTATACCACTACACTACCAGGTTCATCTGCCAAATGTCCACAAAATTTAATTATAAAATGTGACTTTCTTAAATATTAATGACAGAGCTGCCCCAACCTGCAAATAAAAGCTAACCGTAAGCAAACCAGTGTGAATGTGAACAATTAAGCATTTGCTGAGTGCGTTTTACTCCATCAACAAATAATATTATAACCAGTTTCTACCTTGTCCAGGCCTGAACTGAAGCAGATATGGCATTGTCCATTCTGAAAGGCTTGGTTACCAATTATGGCATCGACCATTAAAAATGGCATCGCTTGTTTATGAAAGGAAAATAGGCATCGTTGCCATCAGATCTTGTTCTCAGCGGCACAGTTTGTTAAAGACCAGCAGTATGTTGACTACGATTAGCTACTTCATGTAATTATAACTTGAAAAGAAACGATAAGATTTTAGATTTTTATGAAGCGGGAAATTTGCATGTATACATGCCAGGTTTCTAAATCTTTCAAATGTGAAAAATACTAGTATGATCATGTTTAGATTATATTTTGTTATGGTTACGGTTTTATTTTCCTAAAAATGAAAATTCCACTCGCCAAAGTGGGCGAGTAAACTATGATTTCCACTGGCCTGAAGGGCTTGGCACTCGTATTGACGAGTGGGAGAGTGCTAAATAAAACCCTGTGCCCACCATTTCACACAAAGATGAATTTGATTCACATGCAAACTACACTCATTTTCTGACTTATGAATGGTTGTGCACCAGGCTTTGCTTTGACGAAGACATTCGGCAACCTGGAAATGGGCTACTCTGTATGTACATTTTTCTATTGATTAATTAAGATAAATTTGTAAATGAAAAAAGATTGACATGTTTCTTACTTCTTTCACTTTGTTCCAGAAGCCTAAGACAATATTCACAAGCTCTTTCCTTCAGTTCTTGTTCACCAGATTTTGCACCATTTAGACTGGAAGGAAACAGTTTGGAAAAACTTAATGACGACATGGATCTCTGGTGTTTAACCCACTGTGGTGTTGGCTTTGCCTGAGCCTCGGGATCAAATGGAAAGTTTAAAGGAGTCTGGGGTCTAGAGTCACTGCCACTTGACCGGTCATCAAGAGATCGGTTATCTGGAGATCTTCCAAGAATGGGGGACTTGTTCAAAGACTGGTTCTCAGACCCCTGTGGTGACGAACGTGACAAAGGGATGATAAAGCCAGCAGAAGATTGGGAACCAATTGAAACATTATCCATACTTGACTGACTCTGGTCAAGGGTATTATGGGATGCAGATCCGTACGGATAAGTTGCTTGGTTGAGATTCTCAACAGAGCCAGGATTTGAGGTAGTTGTTAATGCCACTGGTGAGCGACGATCTTTTGGAGAAACCGAAGTTGATGTTGACGTGGTGAATTTAAGATGCTGAAGCCATGACCTTAACATAGAAAAGCTGTGGATATTCAAAACTTGGTCTGGGAAACAGTATTGTGCTGTAAATAAAAAAAATACAAAACAGTAATTAGAAAGATTCTGGTCTCTTGAGATGCATTTCTCACATCTTGAAAAATGATTATTGTCTGGCAAGAGAAGAGACAAGAGATGGTAACTTAATTTTGAGTGGCAATGTTTTTAATAGCTGGTTTGACATTGGGTATTGTTGAAACTCAGTCTGTAATTGGGCCAAAGACGTATGAACAGGCTCTGAGTACTGTGGGTAACCCCTACAGAATGGGCTTCTGAATAAATGAAGTTTAATTGCCAGCTTTCCTTAGCAGGTAACCCTGCTGTACACCTTGGCCAACAGACCTGTTGTGTGAAAAACAGTGCCTTACCCAAGAACACAACATAGTGACCCAGCAAAGGCTAAAACACCGATAACACAACTTCAAACTGAATGTTAGTAATAACTGTTAGTCATCACACCTCCCACAAGAAATAAACATACATGTACAGGTAGTCTCTCCAGCATTTGTCATTGTATGTCTGGATTTTATCATTTCTCTTACATCAGAGTAATTCTCTGCTTACCAATACTTAACACTGTGAAAAAATATCTTGATGATGTTCCATCGACTTCAGTAACCAGCTGGTACTACAAAGAAAAGCAACAATTAGAATGATCACAACTAAAATTAACTCAAATCATGTACTGTAGTATTTTTTCATACTAATACATTGTAGCTCTAAGCAAGCTTGACAATAAAAGTATCATCTTTTAACATTATCATTTACATGTAAGAAATCAGTCCAGTAGTTTTCATGTTAAGTCTAATTTATACATTATAAAATAATTAAGTGATTTGTCCCATTACCTAAATATTGACCCTAGGGCCTGTTTCTTGAAACAGTTTCCTGAATTGCACCAGGAAGGCCATAACAAAAACCTCAAATCTTAAGATTGCACAGCTGTTTGGTTCACATGTTTTTAAATAAATAGGAATGGACGTTTCCTTACCACACTTGAGATGTTTCAAGTGTACATGTATGGTTTCGAGGGCCTGAAAATTTTTAATCAATTTAAATGCTTTCTCTGTCATAACTTTTAAACACATGGCATTCATGGATATCAGGTTTTATCATTGTAAGTTATATAATATTAGGTTATATAGGTTTAGGAACTTAGACATTTTATTGTACTTTGTAAGACCAAGCATGAATAAGCTGAGAGGTAACACTGACTGAGAGAAGATATTTTTTAAAAAAACAATTAAAAAAAAATATTAAATTAAATTAAAGAAAACTTCTAACCCCCTTAGCCTTTCCTCCTCTGAATATCTGTCTCTGGTAAGGATTAGGGGCTGACACAGTGCTGGCATTTTTCAACCAGTGGGCCATTTGCCGACTAACTTGCCCTGAATCATCTGTACATAAACAAATCCACAACATGATTGCTCATCGCAATTATACACATAACTTAAGCAGTTGTGAAATTAAAGCCTGAAAAAATTCAGGCCTGAAAGGGTTTTGAACCCACAACCTCTGCAATACTGGTGCAGTACTTTACCAACTGAGCTATCAAGCCAACTGGGAGCTGGTCACATGATTGTGAGTTTGTAATATACCCATAGATAGTGAAGAATAGAAATGAAGATATGAAGTATATATACTTCAGTATAGTTTGTATATATATATTTTTTGCACTGCACCAGACTGTATCTCAGAGGTCATGGGTTCTATAACAAGGAGCTCAACAGTATTTCAAGTCTAGGAAAGAAACTGCTTCCACAACGTTTTTAAATACAAATATCAGTCTGCATATTTTGCCTTCATTACACAACCAAACATACTCAACAGAGGTTGAGGCATGGGTGTGTTGGTCCGCCAGGCCCAAGATCTATTTAATTGTGACAAAAAACTTACAACAAAGTGGATAAGAGATACATCAAGTAATGTCCTACATGTGCCAAAGCCGGGCACATTAACCCCAAAAACCCCTTGTAAGGAAAAATAGGGACTGTGTACCCCTGACTAAATGCAGTGGTACCACCTTTGGGGTTTTAAGGTTGATTTCTAAACAACAGGCCCCAGTTGTTCCAAGGCTGGATAACGCTATCCACTGGATAAATCACTATCCAGCAGATAAGTGTTGACAAAACAAACCACGCTATCTGCTGGATAGGGATTTATCAAACAACACGGGCCAGAATGAAAAAGACAATATTCATATGACGTTAAATTACACAAATAAAAATAAACCTTATGGGGAAGTGGTAGTGGAAAGGATGACCGTAGAATGTCACAAGTTACTCAGCTGTCTCTTTTTACAAACATACTTCCCATGAGCCCTTACGTACTATGCTTGCATCCAGTTCTCTGTTCCGTGTCGGCAAAACATTAATTTATGTCAATACCGATTATCACAAATTTCATTTTATGTCAACACAAGTAATGGTGTAAAAGCAATAAAATGTACTGAATAATATGAAAAAAGAAACCTTGTGATATCAAGTTGTTGTCTACGTGTATTAGTAACTGTAGAGATCCAAGAGACAATGTCTGTAACTCTACAGGAACACCAGGATTGGTTAACCACCTGTGAATAAAAAATGAATACAACTTAAAGAAACTGCAGTCAAACTCCTATAAAGTGGCTACCTATCATATGGCCACCCCTTTTTAGGCAGCCTGTAATCAAAGTCCCAGTGATTGTCTTTTCTATTGTTATTACCTCTATTAAGAAGCAAACCCCTTTTAGCCACCACTGACTATACATTTCCCCCAAGGGGGTGGATGGGTGATTCAAAAGCTTAAATCACAGAAAGGTTAGTGCTTGCTAAACTGGAATTCCTAGAGGGGTGGGCAGGGGAGATCAAATCCTAAAAAGTATTTTAGGTTATATCTCTTAAATGGTATACCTATAGTAGAGTATGAATGTTGTCTGGAAAAACACATTGTTGTGTGACAAAAGCTAATTAAAACATGCCAATTTGTAGCAGAATGTTACTCACTGTACAAGCTGTGGAATGTGGTTTGTCCAGAGGCCATGTTCCTGACCCTGAACAATGTAAAACAAAGATCATTACAAACACAAGGATTACATGTATATATTAACACTTTCATAAAATTATACAAGAAAAATGGCCCTTTTTTGTGGTTGCTTTCCCAATCTGAGGTAGTATTGAGATGCATACTGGTAAAGTCAGTGAGAGTAATATTTGCAGGCAGCACAAAGCTTTGTCTAGAGTATAGATCATTTTGACCCAGATTTCACTCTCTCTTATGCAATATACATGCCACATGCAATATACATGCCATACATTATCCATGAAAGCCCTTGAGATTGATTGATCGCTCAAGGCAAGTGATACCAATACACAAACCAGCTAGGCTTGTAGAAGTACGTGGTCAGATTGCAGTTAATTGCAAGTTCTGTTTCTTTTCTCTGTCATAGCCTGCAATTTTTACTTAGACTTATTGACCCATTGTACAATATCCTTTGTGAGGAATTCATTAGACTTATACTTGAACTTTAAACTTGAAGCATGCAAGGCATGTGAGCCAGGATCCCATGCCCCAACAAAGCTAATTTAGGCTCACCAGAATGTTAGTTAGGCTAAAACGAGTTTTCCAGAGGCTAACAAACAGGCAAGCCATGTGAGTTAGTAATCCATACTAGCTCTAAACATGAGGGCATGCACCATTTGGTATTTAAACTTTAATATTATGCTTCTTTTCATGGCAAAATGTACTGCATCATCGATTCATGAATTGATCTGAATATGAAGAATTAAAACATGTGTTGTCAACCTTGTCTTTCAAACTGATTGACTCCTAAGATCAACAAAGCCAAATAAAAATTGGTCTCAAAATGCATGAAAATGCATTTGCAAGTGTCTAGAAATTCAAAATTTTCTGAGAAAACATGTCCCCAGACCCCCCTAAATGGGAAGGCCTTCTAGGCTAACTAACCACCTGTTATTCTAAACTACCCTCTTCTACTAAAAATGATTGAAACCCCTAAACATTAGCTACAATCTGTATTTGCTATAGCTCTTATTTATAAACATTCATATTTTGAACAAGTTCTAAGTTCCTCAACAAAACGTTTTGAAATAAATGATTGATTTAATGATCAGAGTAAAGCTTACCTGGACCCAAACCAAAGGTAAAATGACTGGAATGTTTCTCTGCTCCACAGGAGGCTCCAAATTACTGATAACCAGCTGTCTGGTAGGAGTTATCTCTCGCAAAATCGCAGAGCAAAGAAGTCGTAATCTTTTAGGACCTTGCTGAGGTTCACTGGCAACATTTTTCAGTTCATCAATTAATTCCTGTGTCAACCTTGTAAGAATCCAGGATAAAACAACAACAACCATTTTTATTTTTGTTCACTTATTACATTTTTACAGTTAGATTGCCTGGAATATTGCTAGTACTAGTCCTAGCGGGCTAGTCAATCAAGACCTAATAGCAAATGTTTTTTTTAAATAAATAGATTACAAAATAACAAAATTAGTTAAACTTAAATGCACTGAATAGCAAGATAGGAAAAGTATGAAAAAAGAAGTCAAAGTAAAAAGTAAAAAGTAAAATTTAACAAGAGTAAATAAGCAACTGGCTGATGACATGTAATTCAGTGAAGAACTTCATGATATAAAAAGCTGTCAGATCACAAATAAAGTTTCTTCAGGGGAATACATTTACAAAGACAGTACTATAAGGAGTATAGTGAAGAATCGAATTCGGAAGCTAAATTGCGCGCACATTGAGAAGATTGTTTTTTTTTTATCAGGATTAACATTAATTCTAGCAAATTTAGCCCTTTTTACTGAAGAAGAAGAAGAGAGTGTGAGAATAAATACCTTCTTCTCTCTCTAGTAGCGGCTAAAAGCAGAAACATTCGCCTTAAGGCACTGATGCACTCAGTGCCTCGATCGCGGCTGTGTAAAATTCCGAGAACTTTGGTACAGAATTCCCTGAAGTCTGGGTCCTGTAAAAGCCTGTAAGTGGCAAAAAACAACATAAACACTTTTAGTTATCACAGAGCATTAGATTATCCAAGTTTAATGCAAGATCAGCACGTCACCTGGCTTGTTTCACTACAGTTGAAGGATCTTTCGACTGGTCCGCCATTTTGAAATCAGCTGACTTGGCGGGGGGGGGGGGGGGGAATCAACGCCCGGGCGGAGTGTGGGGGTATTCAGCGGACATGGTTTTATATAAAAATATGTCGTATAAGCGTCACGGAATATTTAAGTACCTTTCACCGGAGCCCACACAGGTCTTTAAAGATTAATTACTTTATTCAGGTGTCATCTATTGTGACCAACTAACGCTTAAAGCTTTCAAAAGTGTGCATTCGTTCAATGTTACACATCTGGTATCATTTTACCATGTTTACCTCTGTTTACACATTTAATTATAACGACGCAATGGCGTACATAAGTTACATGTACGCCATTGCGCGCGGATCGTCCTCCAAAAATTCATTACAATCGAATCGCAGCTTCCCGAAGCGGGCAAACCTGGCGTGGACTTTTCCGTGGCATCACTGTGGAATTTGACTAAGGTTTAATTAATTTAATAGTAAAGAAATAAAAAAGAATATTTTCCTAGTTTCATTTTTAGGTTTATCGACAAGGAGTCTATATGATATCATGTTGTGTTAAAAACAGAGAGGATTAAGGCGGGGGTACACGTGAAGGCTGTTTTGACGTCGCTTAACACGGCCTTTCTGCCAATATCTCCGTCACGTTTCAAGCGACGCTAAATCTCTATGCTTATAACCATAACCACCGTTTGGCGGTTTTGTGTAAATTTTTGGGTGATGTTTGGACATTTTAGGAAAGAGATATTTTTTCTCAAAGGATAGGTTAAATTGAGGAAAATATGAAATATTGAAGATTTGATGGATTTGGAAAAATGAAATTTGAAGTGAAGAATTCAGTAGAAAACAGATACCAAACAGTTCCCTACCAACCTGGGGGTTTCATTTGGGGTGGTCAACTGTCTGGTAGTGTTTCCAACTCATTTTAATCCTAACAATTCCCTTTTAATATTACTTCAAATTTCACTCCTATTCATATGTACCCCTGCCATTTACAAATGGAAAAACAAAACTCGTTTCAATTTCAGACAAATAATCTGTGGCTACTTCACAATGCAATGCAATGCAATGCAATGCAACTATAGAAATGGTTGTCAATGAGGGCAAGAAAAGAAAAGAATGGCTGTGGGAGGAATTTGGAATAACTGACACCGAAGCAGTTTGCTTCCCTGCATCTTTTATCGTTTCTTCATGTTGTAATCATCTTTCCCTAGTTTCTTGGGTAGGAAAAAGACAGAGCCGTCTTCTTACTTTGAACTAAGCTCAGTCGAGTTTCTGTTTAGAGAGACGACGTATGTGAGCAAATTAAGTATAATCATACTTGTCACTTACTTTTAGAGGTCCATACAGGCAATGCCACGTCTGTGCGTGATGCAAGAATCTGAATTGGACGACCCCCAAAATAGATCGGTACATTTCCCCTCTTGTCCTCCCACACCGGCGGCGCTATTTCAAATAATAGATATGAAATGAGTAAGTGATTAACAAAAACTGGAGCTCCTTCATTAATTATAACACGTCTTCTTTTGTGTGAACGATAGGTCTAAAAATGCAGCCGTGCATTTTCCCCTAAGGCCACTTGACCCATGACTCCATGAAAGGCGACTTACCAGAAACAACCATTTATCAAACTCCTGCAGTTGTTGTCAGTAAGATACTACAAACAAACTGGTCCCGGCCCAATTAACCAGCTACCTCTATTAAGCGGAAGAGACCACCTTTTTCATCGTCCTGATGAGGGTTTTCTTTGGTCTCAGGCGTAGTTAAGCTTCGTCGATATGTTTTGGACAAAGCACTGACAGATAAGAGTCCGAAATGAAAGTCGCGACCAATGAAAACTTTAAAAGCACGCGTTTATGTGAGTTCACTAAGAAATTAACCCGTTGGTATAAAACGAAAAGAGATATCCAAAGTACACTTTCTACTAAGTCTAGTGCTGATTCCTGAGCCGAGGAACCACATAAAGCAAGCAACCTCTATATACATATATTCTTCCAGAAATTCTTTAAGATCGCCCTAGAAAAGACCAAAAACTTAGCCATTTTCCTGTCTATAATCATGCAAATGCAGACGGTGATATTCCTCGTCCGCTTTGTCCGCCATATTTACTCGGGGGAGTACTTGACCCAAGTTTGGGTATAGGGGTGCCGCCGAGAGTTTAAAGTCCTGACCCTGTTTAGGACAAAAATACGCTAAAAACCCTACCCTGTGTAGGACAACAGCCTCCATTTCAAGACCCTGTTTAGGACAAGTGATAAAATGCACACTCTTTGGTTTTGCAGGAATTTAAACTGTTTAACAAGTCATTCAAATCAGAGAAATCATGCTCGATGTGTCTAAAACCCAGGTTGCTGCGTCTCTACACTTAAACTAAACAAAAAACCATCAAGCATTAAGCTCTCAATTAGCATAGCAAGATTTCGTCATTGCATCTATAGAAATGTGTTTTTTTTAAATAGCAAATAAAATAGGAATGATTTCTTCAATTACTGTATAATGAATAAGTGGAACTTATATTTATGAGGTTCATTTTACAGAGAAAAAAATCCCTAAACAATATATATATACCAGCGGGATCCCTCATCCCTGTGCGACACAGTGACATCTTTCTTTAATTTCATCACGTTATCCAAGACAGAGAAACTACCAGTTCGATCTGTTTTGTCAATGCGCACGCGTTATAATACTGCTAAGGGGAAAATATTTTACCTTAAGATACCGACAACAATAGCATTCTTGTCCGGAAATGATCTGATGTTCATTGATGACATTGTAATGTCCGGTTAACAGTCGCTTTACTCAGTTGACATTATGCAAATCAGGGAAAGAAAAGCGTCGCTTGTCGGCCGCTCGATCACATGTTTCTTCAACTTCTCGCAAGCTCCGGGTCGGAGGCTAAAAAAGAAAGAGACTGCCCAAAGTCTGGGTTAAAGTCTCTCGGCTCGTAATACCATACCCTGTTTAGGACAGGTTTTAAACCTGTTTATGACAAAGGCAAGTCAAATTGTATACCCTGTTTAGGACAACGAGGCCAAAAAACCATTCCCTATCCAGCGGCACGTCCCCGTATAGCCCAAATAGGGGAGTGTCCCCCCCCCGGGATATTTACATTTTACGCGGGAAAAGTGTGTCTTGTTAAGTATGTGCATGAGAAATGTCCTTTCAATTTCCGTGAGCACTTACACAACGTATTTTCTTATTACAGTGTGTCCGCTGCAAAACCCCCACACTCCTCCCGGGCGTTAATTTTTCCCGACTTGCGGAACCCAACCTCTCTCACCCACGACCGTGAAAAATTCCACAAACGTCATGAAAAAGTACAATTGTCATACGCGGCGCTCAACAGTTAACATGAGGGCAAACAAACTGAATCTGTGTTTTGAAAAAAGGTTGAAACCGAGAAACTTTTTCACAGCAAGTTTCCCACCATGGTATGTCAATGTTTCTTTTCACGGTACTCTGTGAGTGGAAAAATGTTTGTCCGATTATCTCACTCGCAAACTCATTGTGATCCTTTTTGCTCATTTTCTGACTCAGGGGAAATTGAATCGGATTAGAAATATCTGCCAAACAAGAACGCGAGAACAGCGAGTGAGGCTGGGCAGAGTGCAAAGATTTTTCTCCGCTGTATTGTCTGTTATCACTGCAGGCCGTATTCCAAATCAAAGCCGCTCTAAAGTTCCCTTCAGCTTTGAAAATCCTGGTGAGAATATTGCTTTTTTCCAGTCATTATTAGAGGGACTAAAATAATTACAAAGTGAAGTGAGAATAATGAACGCGGCTCTGGCACACAAAAAAGACAATTTGATTCGAGTGTTGGCGGCGGTTTGAGAAAAGGGAGGGGTTATGGGTTAAATCAGTCTGTTTTTAGAGTGGAACACGGAATGCACGATACCAAAAGAAAATACATGAATGAATTGGTTAGCTGAAAAACGTTTTTGATCCCATGGGAAGCCCACGTCTGGTGTGAACCCGAGCAGCAACCACGATCTCAGAAAAAGAACATTATATTAAAGCTCTCCAAATATGTATGTTTGAAAATTGTTACTGCAAATGGAAAATCATCACCAAGTCTCACGCAAAGCATCTAACCATCCGATAAGACTGCGCATAATACCTTATAAGGTTACCGTATATCTTCAGGGGTGTCTCGTGTTCAAGCAATGTAGCGCGTCCAGTTTAATGTGTAGATACCTAAACTCCTAAATCAAATTAAAGCTTACAGAGCTGGCTCTCCAACTATACCATTAATTTTGCAACAAAATGAATTGTCGAATTTTCACGACTTCTAAATGCGAACGTCCGAATTACCTTTTCAAAGCTGGAAGTCAAAGCGAATTTTGTCTTTGGCTATTTTAATTTGTTCCTCAGTTTCCGGACCCAAAGCGCCAAAAAAAATGCGTCTGGATTTTGCTATACTCAGTTACAGTTAAAAGTATGCAACGTTTTCGAGATAGTATTAGAAAAATGTGAAGTGCTTGTAGAAAAATCGCTCTCATCGAAAAAATATTTCGAAAGAAAAAATCCGCAGACGCGTGTTTGTTATCTATGTGTTAATCTCCCACTGTCAAAATCTGGGGGCAATCGGACAAATTCCCTATGAGTTCTGGCTCTTTACAATGTCCGCTTCAAGTGAAAAAAATTGATTCGAGGAAACGGCGCTAAATATGTCAGACGTAGTAATTTTTTCAAGGACCTCCGTGACAAAACAGACGTACCGGATCCTCTCGTTTTAGAGGATCTAATCAGCTATAAGTTGAATAATAGATGAAAATAAGCAAGGCTGATTACACAGTATAGGGATATATTTTCCAATGTTTTGGAAGGCACGGCCTTCCTTCTTCAGGGTGTTATTGCAGAGAATGATTCTAGTTTGAAACGTTACAAATTCAAAATATGGGAAATACGACATGACTACTGAAAAGATAATTACTAACAAAAGACTGATAGACAGGGCTAAATATGTCAATCAGACGGGTAATTTTTACTTCCGGCCAAAACTTTAAACCGCCATTTCTGTGCCAGTATTTAATCTTTTTCAATGATTGCTTTTTTTTACACTAGAGATATCATTTGGGTCATTACTTTAACCAAAAAAATCGAAATTTGAAGAAAATAGCCGATCTGAAGGTATATGGTAATCTTAAGGGAACGTCTAGATCGTGAAATAAGAGACGATTTTACTCGACGGAACTGAATTACAATTTAAATCTAGCGTTGACTGTTATCTATATTTTTGTTTGTTTTGGATTTTGATTGTTAGTTCATGGATTAGAAACAATTGAGTTTCTTGGTTTGGCGAATTCAAATGCAGCTAATGACATCCAGGACGAACAAGTGAGAAGCAATCAGCGGAGTTACTCTTGTACTCAGGTGACTTGTCTATTGAGAGAGCGGAAGGAGCCTGGGACAGAAAGTGTGGAATGTATCACAAAAGACAGAAGGAACTGGGACCCAAACGCTGGAATTCTATTCACCACTAATGTCGAAAAAAATACCTCACAGCTTGAAACTCAAGTTCATAACAGTTCTTGTAAAGAACAGTCAGGTGAAAACAAAAGAAAAGGAAAAATAAGGAAACTCTTTACTGGAAATGATTTAGACTCCATGGGTGAAGAAACTGTCTTGATGCTTAAAACCGCAGTAACTTCAGAAACATCCCACAACAGCGAGCAGAACTTGGAGGAATCAGACAGCGCAAAGGAAGGTCTTGAAACAAGCTCAGTAAAACAGGAGAAAAAGCACACAAGACTCCAAAGATTTTTCTCTGCTGCTATGGCGTCAGTTCGCGCTGGTTACGTTTCAACTGCTCAAAGACATGATGTTCCTTTTAGTTTTGAAAATCCAGGTGAGAGGTTATTTTCAGGAAGCCAACGCAAAAAAATACATTTTTTTTACGGCCTGATCAAATGAAGTAGTTTAAGCGCATGGGAAAATTAAAGCTTCCTTTTTAAAACTGAGTTAGCAAGCTTATATAATTCTGTTTTATTTCCAGTGCACGAATCCAAGAGAATTGAGGGCCCTCTTAATTTAGCGGATGGGACAAATCTGATTGATGACAAACGCGAACGACAAGTGGTTCATCACACCAAGTTCACCAAAGGCGATTTAGATAACAGTAACGTACACTAAAAAATATGATAAAAAGCCAAGAAATCCTCTTGTTCTTTAATATTGGGTATTTTATTTCTCAAAGCGGAGATGATGACTTTATTGATACTCGTGAGGAAATGCGGCTTGTTAGGCCTCTAGCAATAAGAAATGCTAAGGTGCCGAGAAAAAATATTAAGATAAATCTGACTTGAAGTATTCTCTATTCAAAGTTTAAGAGTGTATTTCAAACTGAGGAACAGGCAATTAAATACTCACTCTACAGTTTATTTACAACGTATAATTTACAAATACATTCAAGATAAGTATCTGCGATTCAAAGCCCAAAGAGTACAAATTCCGTAGTTTACGCATTTGTACTTCACACATGTTTAGAACGACCTTGACTGCATAAACCTTTTCAAAAACCATTCTTGATGGCTTTTCTATGAATATCTTATCACTGGCTACTCTTTCCGGTGATACACTTTAATCCAGTTGCAAATTAATTGTCAGGTGTGTCCAGGGTGAAGTGTTCTGCGGCAAATGCACGGGCTTCAGCGATTCTTGAGCGGCTAAAATGAAATAAGAGGCAAAAATAACAAATCAACAATACTTTTTCACTCTGATTGAGACTGTGCACCATGTTAAAATGTTGTTTACCAAAAAATCAGAAAATTTCGCTTGAAACTGAGTCAAATGGAACAGTAGTCTTCAGGTAAAACCGTTTAGAAATTATCTACTACCTCCAGAGCAAGTCCTCTGTTCGAAACGGAATGGCGGAAATTGCCTGAGCATTTGCTAAATTTTCCAGTTTCCAGTCTCTCATCAGCCTAAATAAATTAATCCGTTACCATGTTTCATCGGTGATCTCAACCGACTTATTCTGACAAATGGCAAGCACTGCAAGCACCCAATATAGCTCAATATCTTTGAGCTGGTTTTCTTCATCGGTTGGCCAATGAAAAAGCCCAATAGTTCGCCGGGTGCGTAACTCACTCCATTTAAATTGCAAGCAATTGGGTAAAGCACATGCAGTGGTTTTGAGTGGCTTTGGATTTAGAAAACCAACATAAACTCCGAAAACTGAAAAGACCTGAAAAGACTTGAGTGTGTAGAAATGCTATTAAGCCCGGTGCTCGGAGAAACACCAGTTTGTTTATTCTTTAGTATCAAAAAGCAGGTATCGTTGAGAGCAACTAAAACCACTTAATTTCGTTGATTTTGATAAGCAGTAATAAGAGACAAAAATGCTTCGCCCACCCTCCCCACTGACCTGCTGCACCGACTGGCAGGTCTTCCCTCTCCAGCTGTACCTGGTCGGGAAAAATTGCCAGAGTCTAAATCAAATATGGCTGACTCTGAAACAGCAACAAAAAAAGTAGTTAATAAAATGAAAATAGCAGTCGGGTTCACTGTCACTGAGTGAACAAACACGAGGATAGAAGAATCTTCTCATAACAAGCACAGTGGCCCAGTTTGAGCCCTGATAGTCAACTCCCTGGAGTCTCCTTTGCCCACCCTATATAGGGCCTGGGTTCAACACCTAAATAACGCTGAGAACTCAGGACCAGGCTCTTGAGGGAGCGCCTCTCCAGGGTCATTGCGTTGTGTTCTCTTGGAGACAGACATTTTTTCATAGCCTGGCCCTCTACCCAGGGGAGAAGGCCTTAGGTCTTAACACTCACTAAAACAACTGAAATGCAAACATCGGTACGCCGAGTCAATTTAGAGCTGTACACGTACAAGAGATCACTAAGGTAAGAGAGTGAATCCCCCCGATGTCACTAGCGTGACGCGTGGAAAGCCCAAGCGACTTTCCCGAAACTACCCGAGACGAAGTGGCGAGAACGTCATTGTATATATTTTGATTTCGTTTCATGTATGGCAAGGATATTTTCTGCGCTCTCAGCCGTCTTTTTGTTCGGCCGGGGTTTTGTTTGTTTCGTGCCCGTTTCATAATTCTGCAAACTCGCACTTAACCTTTCTTAATGCCAAACTGCGTTTTGGCTTCCGTCAATAAAACCTTCCAAGACAGCTGCACGGATGTTTCTAAGTTTTTTTTAATGCCGTGAATTTGGTTTTGAAGCCTAACTAGACCCTATCAATTCAAAACATCTTTCAAAGATCAATAAAAAAACATTTTGAACTCAATTCTAAACAAAGACGTCCTGTCAGATAGTGACTCTGAAGAGCCAACAGAGGAGTCATGAACTAAAAAGGTTTTGTAATGAAATAAAGGTGCTTTAAAATAACAATGTTGTAAAATAGCGTGCATTAAATTTACATCGACATTAATTAAGATACATTAAATTAACGCGAATCTTGTCATCACTTGGACCCAGTCAAAAACACGCCTTACACGAAATTTCAGTTCGGAACATTTCTTAGCCGTTGTTTACAAAGGTCACAAAACAACGTGAAATAACCACATTCTGCACGTTTGAGAAAACGTGAACTATACAACGGCCACTGAATTCCGAATTTTGACACTGTCAATCTGTTGAGATATTTCTCAGACTATCGACAAACTGAACGAATCTAAATTCTCGCGAGATTCGTGGGTTAAATATTGAGCCGTTTTTTTTAAATCGACGTTGCCTCTGGCGTTGTTGCCACTGCTGCTTAAAGTGCATCTTGCTACTTAAGCGAGTGTCTGCCTGCACTTTTGACGATCTTTTTGTTCGGTTACCTAGCTTGCATTGGGGCGTTTCGGTTTGCTTTCCACTAGTTTATCTAAGCGTTTCTCTGCCGTTCATTCAGTTGTGAATGGAACATCCGTCTCTTATTCAAACTCCTATTAAAGTTTCGAAATGTATTAAAAACATACCGAGAGCCGAAGCAGGAAGCTCCCTTACATGTAATCATAATATCAAAAAAGACATCTCCCAGCGTTGGAGGTTTCCCTTTCCTTTGAAACAAAACGAAACGACATAAACAGATCCTCCACGAAAACATTCACGCATTGTACAAGTTAAGTCTGCGAAAGAACTGGGCACAATGTCTAAAAATAACTTAAAGGGACACTGTCAGCTTTGGGACCGCGCTGATCTGGACAGTACTTTTTCTCACTTAGAAAAAAGTTCACCCCAGCCTGAAATCAAAGTTCATCTAGAAGTCCGCTTCAATTTTCGCATTGTTTTGCTTGATTTTCAATCGTTCACCGTAAAACCTTTTTTTGAGTGTCCTTGTGCTCATCCTATGATATTATTTTTATCATATATGGTTAAAAGCACTATTTGCCGCGTCTCTGGTATACGCAAATTAGCTATGAAATGATATCTAATGCGCATGTGTGCCAGCTGACTGTGTCCCGTTAGGTGGATTACCTTTGATATAAGACCTATATGGAGGATGCACCTCTGGTAATCGCTTGACACGTATGATTGTACCTGTTAACTGTGGCTGACGCAATTCAGTGGCTGATTCCTTAGGTAGGGACTCAAATAGATCTTTTACCATACTAAACCTAGGGAAAACAGTTGAAAAAACGCTATTTTTAAGGGCTAAAATAAGCACTGGGTGCATGAATTTTATTGTATCAACCTCTTCATTTAAAAACTTCAGCGAAAAAGAAAATAACAACTCACTGTTGGAGCACACAAAGTATTTAATGAACGCTTCTACATTTATTAACTGAGAAAAAAATTTCGTATTGATAATGAATACACAGAGGTTTGTGTCAAGTAACGTTTTTTTCCATTAACAAATAAGTTTTCCAACATTGGCGCTAATTTCATCACTAGGCAATGTTCGCTTGTCTTGAAGGAAGCTTTAAGTCACCGCGACAAAATCGGTTGATCTTTGGTTATTTTAAAACAGGTTAGTAAAACGTAAAACGAGTTTTGCATAGGGAGCGAGCAGTTTTTACTCACCGTGAAGCGATAGACGCCTCAAAAGAAGTTTGCTCAAGATCTGTTG
This sequence comes from Catalaphyllia jardinei, assembly GCA_022496165.2. Lineage (NCBI taxonomy): Eukaryota > Metazoa > Cnidaria > Anthozoa > Scleractinia > Caryophylliidae > Catalaphyllia > Catalaphyllia jardinei. The sequence continues at coordinate 30,745,821 of CM042751.1, forward strand.
CTTTTATCTGCTCCTCGACTTGTTTTGCACTCAAAACTGTGAGAAAACAGACTGAGTTAACAAACATTGTATTAAAATAAGCCTTAAGGCTGACCAAGAAACTTTATCTACTCGGGGAAAGTTAAAGATGATTTCCAGTCCGTACTGCATTAGTCTCAGCACTCTAATGTACATAAAAATAAAAAGCCTCACTCGCTGGAATGAATGTGAATCGATGTTATTCGTACCACATACCTTATCTTTGAGGCTTTTCAAATTCTTTTTCCAACTGCACCATTGATTTTTACAGCTGTAAAATTGTTTCAAGTGATATGAGAAAGAACGAAGCATAATGCTTCGCATCCATAATGTTGCGGTTGTTTTGAAACTTTGAATTTACTTCCTTTAAGTAGTTGCAAAATGTCCTTATTTTGTGATGTCTTACATGAAACAAAACAAAAAACGAACAAACTCGAGCGTGCGCAGTACGGACGGGAAATGAAATCAAACATGAGCATTCCTTCCTACTGTGATGTAGATACCTTGTGTAGCAGACATCGGTCTCATCGGAGCGGGTGGAGCACGTGATTGACCTGTGCTGGGTCTCTTACGTGGCACCTGAATGAAAAAAAAAATGTTCCTTACGGCTTTCATGACAAGAGGCAAGAGAAATTACTTCCTCATTGTATAACTGCATGTCTGCATCGTGTTAAAAATAGCGGGAAAAATTTGAGAATTGGGGGACTTCTATTTAATCAAAATTGACGAAAACTAAGGAATGGGGTCGAAGCATAAGAAAGTTTTTCTTTTGACAGTTAGCTTGAATAAAGTTAAAAATGCAGTGTCAGTTTGATGCCTGTAGCAATGAATCTGAGAAGGGTTGTGTGAATCGAAAGCGTACTTCACGACGATAGTTTTTTCTAAGGAGACAAATAGGAATTTTTGGTCGAATGGAAAGTACCTTATGCAAACTTCAGTTCTGTTTGTGAATTTATTCCAAAATGTCCCTGAAACGAAAGTTCGCAGTCTTGTTCCTTGTACAAACCCTGTTGCAACTATTAAAAAGGTTGCGGTAATGCAGTTTTTAATTTGATTGTCACACGCATCTGTATCTCTACGTTTCACAAGATCGCAAATCGCGAAGAATCGACAAAAGAGCAGTGATAATGTCAACTGAACTGCTAAAAATAAATTACAACTTACTTTATCAAGAATTTCCAGCGACGTCAGTGTCTGAAATATCAGGCGATGACAGCTACAGGTGTATAAAGATAATTATACTGCTAACGTTTTAGTTTTAACCTTAACACATGAATTTTTTTTTATCAACTACTCCATTTCTGACTTTTAATTCTAAGGCTAAATTAGTGATTCATCACAAATATCCACAAATAATTTACAAGGTCCTTCTTAAAATTTGAAGACGAAGTTTACTAAATATCTTACTAAAAGCAGGAGGAAGCGGGAATTTTGAAAACAGAACCCTTTGATATACGAGAGAAGGAATTCCGAGAAAGTGGTGAAGGTTTTATATTCCACATGCATAGCTGTACATTCGGCAAGCCTCTTACGAAGAATTTAACTCACCCAAAAGTGTCTGCCGATTCACAAGGATTTCCTGAATTAAAAAACAAAACAAAACAGATAATTGGAAATTACTAGCGATTACTGTACGATATATTAGTTTCTATATCAATATTTTCTGTATTCTCACCTGCTACGGTCAGTTCTATGAGCGAAGAAATACTTGACAGCGTAAACTGCAGAGCAAAAGAAAGACAATCATGTTATTTCAAAAGTTATCTATCTAAAATTAATGAATTGTTTAAAGTCTAGATGTAGATCACCATTTCTTCCACTGCTGCGATGAAATTCTTTGACAAATCCAAGATTTCCAGTGAAGGAAACTGATTGGCAAAGGACTACAACAGAAACAGCATAAAATCACGTTCAATGCTAAACTTAGTAATGAACTTTAAAATTTGCAGAGAAATAAATTATGTGTTTTTAAAGCAGATTCATTTCAAGTAGGGCAGCAGAAGAGGGTTGGAGAAGGCAACACAAGTAACAGTGATGTTTAGTGATTGAACCTCCTGTTGTACAATGCAGGGAATAAGCAGGCGAGCAAGTTCAAAATTGGACAGATGTATAACTCAGGTTTATTTGAAAGTACAAGCACATTAACTCTCCTAATTATGCTGAGGACCAATAACTAAAGGTGTGTTTCTTTGGGAAAATCTACATTTGGATTCTTAAATCCTGAAAAATGCTTTTGCGTTTCATTATTAAACAGATTAATCCAAGATCGCTCAGATCATGGTGCATTTAAGGAACTGAAGAATCCACTCTGAAGAGGGATTATTCAGTTCCTTTGATGCACCATGATCCGAGTGATCTTGAATTAATCTGTTTAATAATGAAACAAAAAATCTGGTTTTGGATTAAAGAATCCAATCTTGATTTTCCCAAAGAAACGCACCCTAATTGATTCATTAATGGAAAATAACAAATTCAAAATTAAAATTTCTTAGAGCTCCTCCTTGTTCTAAGCAAAGTGAGTTGTGAGAAGTACTTTCTGTTAGTTTCAAAAACTGTTAGGAAACATGAATTAAAATTTTTTAAAAAAGTTGTAATACACATTTATATGGGATACCTGTACTTGGACAGCCATGTGACCATGCACCTGTTACGCTGACCATTATTTTCTTTTCTCTAGTTGATAATGGGGTCAACGTGACTTGAAAGCGTAGTTCACTTTCATTTCATTAGCTTTTAGCCAAAGCATACCTTTACTTCTGATATTCTGTTACTTGATAGATATAGTTCTTGTAGACCCCTGCTGAATCACAACAACCCTTAGTATGTCATGGAAACAAAGGTATTGCAGTGGTCATAGGCCCACTTCAATCAATATATTGTTTTTTAAAAACAAAAAATACGTGTTTGTTCATGATCAACAAAAACCCAATTTTCCCTTAACCATTCATGATTCTGTTATGACAGAACATAATGACACTAAACTTCTGACTTCTGTTTTACTCTTATGAGAACAATGTTCTTACCTTAACTTTCCCAATGACTCAAGGGTTTCTATTTGATTATTTTCCACTCTTAAAACCTACCAATGAAAGCGAAAATGAAGTCTAAAAATATTTTGTGAGCAGTGAACAGTTTTTAATACAAACTTTCATTCTGATACTTACTGTAAGGTTAGGAAGACCCTTCAAACCAGATAAGTCTGAGATTTGATTTCTGGAGATATCCAGTTCTTGGATCTGAAATAATTATAAATCATAACCCTGTTAGCCACAGATACCAGTATGTTAAAAATGGCTTGTTCTCACACAACACTGGTGGCCATGTCAAGCCGACTGTTGCTAGCAATATTTGTATAAAAACTTAAAATCTTTGCGTGGGTGAGCAGGACAACAGCAATAGCAGACGCAACAGAAACAAATGCCAACCCCACAGGTCACATGACCTATAGAGGAGAGGAAGTGGTTTTGAGTTTGAAATAATGGAGAATTGAAAATAGCCGAGTTTGAATTAGCAGGGTCCAACTGTATTCCATATGATTCTCACTCAGCCAGTGGAAAATTACTCTTATTTTTGTAATTAAACGTCTTCACTGCAGAGTAAAAAGAAAAACAAAAATGTGACAGTCTCTGTTTTCATTAATTTAGTTACCTTTCTGCATCTTCCTAGGTCAGGAATTTTGCTGATTTTGTTGTTTGATAAATCAAGCTCCTCAAGTGCAGGAAGGCCATTCAAGGCCTGAAAGCAACAGAAGAAAATCTGATAATCTACTGCTACTTCATTAATCAATAACAAGAATTACATGAAAAACTTGAATAATTTCTGTTTCTGGATGTTTGAATGTAATGTTTTAGATAGATACCGGTAGACAGACAGACAGACAGACAGACAGATAGATAGTTTATTAAAATTACCCTGGCAGCCTGTGGGCTGAATTACAATAATTTTTTACATAATTGGGCAATAAAAAAACTTAACATTATGTAAGCAGAAATAAGATACAGTAGACCTAATCTATGAGTTGTAAAAGGACGAGCGACATGTATCAGCAATGGCTTATGGTAAAGCTGTCTCTAAAACGCCTGTCAAC
>CM042751.1:30749935-30763246 GCA_022496165.2 Catalaphyllia jardinei
TTTAATATATGCAAGTTATAAAAGACGAGCTATCAGCAATGGCTTATAATTAAACTGTCTCCAAAACGATTGGTTTTAAAATGTGGTACTTGGAACTTGGGATTTTTCCATGTTTGCAGAGTGCTAAGTTAGGGTGGCAGAAGTAGTGGATAAAGCTTATGATTGTTATTACTTATCTCTTGGAACATTAAGTTACCAATCACCTCTCTCCTGTCATACAAGCTAGGTATGTTAAAAACTTCTAAAGCCTGTCTGTAAGATAAATCATTACTGCCTAATATGCATAGTGCTCGCTTCTGCAGGCATTCTAACTGGTCAGAGAGGTATTGCGGTAGAGTGGTATGAAAGGCTGGACATGCATACTCTATAACTGGGCGTATGCAAGTGTTGTAGAAACTTAGACGGTCGTTAGCTGGCACTTTCGCATGCTTTAATTGCCAAAGAAAGTGAAGACGCTCTGCGACTTTCTTACATATCATTTCTATGCGCATATTCCACTACACTGTCGTGCGAATATTCTGTACACTGTCGTTCGTAGTTCATTGTTGTCACGGCTTACCAAACAGTCTAGAAAAGGAAGTTTTCCATTTTCTTTGATTTCTTTGGTAAACTGGATGTTGAAGTTCTGTTCGTTAAGGTGGTCGCGGAAAGCGTCAATTTCCGCTTTATGAACGACGGCAAAGGTGTCATCAACGTACCGTAACCAGAGCAGTATTGTTTGTCGGCAAGTTGCAAGGGTGTGTTCCTCCATGTGTTGCATCACAATTTCTGTGACAATACAGAAACAGGCGACCCCATGGCTGTTCCATGTAACTGTTCAGTACTGTTGTACTGAAAGTAAGTTGATATAAGGTGAAGGTTCAGTTAGTCCATGACGTCTACAGTTGGTAACAGTAGTTTAACTGACAGTGGATTGTTGTATAGCTGTCTCGGTACAATGTAATACCAATTGAAGTGGAATACTGGTGAACAGTGATTTCACATCAAAAGACACAAGTTTGTAGCCGTCAGGTATCTGTACTGTCTTAATAGCGTCAATAAAGTTCTCGGTCGATTGTAGTTTTCGTCTTGATTTGTAAGTTAGGGGTTGCAGTATGTTCGTCAAGTACTTCGACAGTTGATACGTAGGAGGCCCACAGAATGAGACTATAGGTCGCATCGGTATACCAGGTTTGTGCAGTTTCGGTAGTCCGTAAAGTTTAGGTGGCTGTGGTCAATAGTAGCGTTGAGTGTCAATAGCATCAGTCTTTTTAAGCGTAAGTATTTTGCTGTTAAGTTTATGTTGCAGTGCTGACATCGGGTCGTGTTTAAGTTCTTCATAAGTTTGTTTGTTGTTAACAAATGCGTCCATTTTGTCAAAGTAGTCAGTTTTGTCCATAACAACAGTCACACGTCCTTTGTCGGCTGGTAGTATAATAATGTTGTTGTCATTTTTCAGTCGCTTCAGTGCTTGTGGTTCGTCTTTCGTCAAGTTATTGTCAGGTATAGAGGTCACGTATAACACTATTCACTTGACTCTGAAGATGACTTCCGCTCAGGTTGTTGAAAGGTCAGTCACCCACAACAGTTCTTTTTTAAACTAAACTCACCTGGATGATCACACAATACGAACTACCTAGTAATTTTGCGGATGGAAAAACTTCAATGTTTGTATTGTTGATAGTAACAGGTTCTAGAGTATTCTCCGACTTTGTGAATGATATTCTAAGTTCCTTGCACTTTGATTCATTCAACTGGAAACCATCTGCATGACTGGATCGAGCTGGTTCTGTTCTTTTCCACACGCTCCGTTGAGGGGTATGGAACTATGACACTTCTTTTACTTTTGTCAAAGATGTAGTAATAAAAGTCATGTAGTTGAGTATGATGACCCCTAATATTGACTTCAGTCACCACACTTTAATAGATCAGATAATCTGCTACATGTTTGCAGTTGGTATTGGCAAGATGTGCTATAAAGCAGGTGAGAAGGAATTTAAATCACGATTCAATAGTGTGGTTGGAATTATAGCTTGCAGAGAGTATCAGAAACTACACTCAGTAATATTTCAAACTAACAAGCACAAACAGATTTCCTTTATCTACATTTCGTTTCAAAACAAGACATATTCTTCTTTTCGAGATCCTCTATTTTCCATTTGCCTTTCCTCTTAGGGAGAAATAAGCCTTAGGACCATTTATGGGATTGAGAAAAATGACTTCTGAAGGTCTTTTGCAGAAACATACTTTACCATCCCATATGTAATTTGTCAACTTACAGAAACATCAGTGATGTTATTACAGCTGACATCAAGTACAGTTATTTGTGAGCAGCAACCAATTTCCCTATAATCAATCTTGGACAGACGGTTGTTATCAATCCTCAAAACTTTGAGTTTTCTCACATGCTGTAGACCTTTACCTGAGACAAATCATCAACAAATCAAATTATGATGGCTATAACTCTTGCAGAGCCAGTCTATGTACTTTTAAGAAGGTCTAAACAAACTAAAATCCTCGCCAAAAGGTTCACTGTATTTTGTATACTGAGCTGTTTAAAAGGTGGAAGTGCTCAGCTTACCAGAAATACAATTGCCTTGTCAGAGTAGACAGCGTGCAGAAGAAGATATGACTAAAATTTAACTCTAATTCTAGAGCTGCAGATGGAAACAATACTTCAAAATCTACTTAATGCCAAGCATATTGTTGAAGAGCAAAACGATAGTTATCAACTAGTGGGTATTGTCTTTGTGTACCACTAATAAAAGTCTCAAACTAACCTTAATGGGAGCTCATGCATTAAAATCAGCAAGGGAAATTCTTAAATATGCCATTTGCATAATGGCATGATTTGACTACATTTGCCAGAATCCTTCACTTTATCTTTTTCTTGTGTTAATTAGAGTAATTGTTATTTAAATACCACAAGGGTTTCAAAACTTAAATGTGTAATTCCAGAAAATATCCATACCTCCCCTGCAGAAGGGATTTTTTCTAAGACCCCCCCTACCCCTATAGAAATTCCAGTTATGCTTCATACATTTCTTTAAATTTTTTGGCCTTACAGAGTCCCTCAACCCCCAGGAAATTCCAATCCCTTCTGTGTGTGTGTGTGTGTGTGGGGGGGGGGGGGAGAATGGATATTTTCTGGAACTGCACAATAGTAATAAAAGTAAAAACAAAACGAATTCTGGTAGTTGTGGTCAAATGATGCTAGATTGTGCAAATCTGCTAAAATCTTGAGCATGGTGTTACATAGGCTCAAATTCTAGCCATTTTGTGAGCATGCATTCTTTGCCCCACACCCACCCTGTTGGCAGGAAGATAAACAACTGCACTCCCCAAACAACTGGAAATCAAGCCTAGCCCGTAGGGGTAACAAGGCTTTGAAAATGAAGCTTACCTATACATTTTATTTTATTGTGCTGCAGAAGAAGATTATTTAGCTCTTTACAGCTATGGAGAAAAGAAGCAAAGAAGCATCAATTTTATATCCTCACCATTGACCCAACCCATTTATTGTGTAATTCCGGAAAATATCCATACCTCCCTCATGGAAGGGATTTTTTCTAAGACGCCCCACCTCTCTGGATATTTCAATTAAGCTTTACATTTCTTTAAATTTTTTGGCCTTACAGAACCCCCAGGAAATTCCAATTCCTTCTGTGGGGGGAGTATGGATATTTTCTGGAACTGCACATTACTCACAACTAAACTACATCACTCAATATCATATATATATACCCCAGTGTGGAGAGAGGCACTGTAAGAGTAAAGTGTCCTGGTCAAGAACATCACAGTGTCCACGGCCAGGACTTAAGGTGGCTGAACACAGTTTTCAAGTGCCTTCATGTATGCCTTATTCACCATTACTTGTAAACTATTTAATTAAGCTTTGGTTCCCGTTTTTTGCAAGAGTCAAGGTTAACCACAGAAGTATTTATTCTCGGATTTTGGTTAGTGTGTGCTGTTGCCATGGCAATGCCACTGGTTAAAAACAAGGCTTAAAAATGGTTTTTGTTTATTTTAAAAAAATCCAGACACAGATTGTTTTCATTGTTTGCCCATTATGAATTGACATTGGCAAGTTTCTGCAAAAGCAATCTGTCTCAATTTTCTGAAAAACTGCGCATGCGCTGCATTTAACTAGGTTCTTTCAGTAACAAATAAAAGATGAGAACTGCTGGGTTCCTTGCATCGTTACCTTTTCTAACATATAGTCGTAATAAAAGCCTAAAGACATCAAAACACTGAATTAAAAAATAACACAGATAGTGCGGGTGTCGATTAACTAAAATGATCTCTCTATTGACGGCATGTTTGTTTTTTTTTTGAAATCATTGTGCGCATGCGAAATCGCATCAGCAAAAGCATGTGCAAAAACTGTGTTCAGCCACCTCAAACCCGGACTGCTTTCAAGATCAGGAGTCAAGTGCACTAACCATGAGACCATTGTGTCTCCATTCTTAAAAACTACCACATTTTACTGTGCCTTTCAATAACATGACTGAGGACTCTAAAATTCAAAGCTCAACCGACAAATGCATTTTTCACTACAGTCGATCAAATGTTCGGTGGCTCCTCCCAGCTTCTGACTACTGCCACGTCTGCGGCAATCAAATCAAATTGTTGAGCACAGTTCAAACAACATGGTCAGATGCTGGGAGGGGCCAGAGAACATTTGATTGACGGTAACGAAAAACGCATTTGTCGGGCGAGCTTTGAACTTTAGAGTCCGCATGTCATTGAAAGTCACAGTAATGTTAATGCCTCACTGATGCACTGAGGAAGTTAATTGATACGATAATATTAAATTGTACTGGCTTACCGATCTAAACCACTGATCTCTGTAATTTCATTTGCATAGAGTTTCAGCTCTCGAAGATCCTATAGCACAAGAAATATTAGGTATGGTATGGCGAGGCTGTACTACGGCAGCAAATAGTGAAGATCATGCACTTCCGGTGACGTCATGTCATGTGTTCCACTTTGGCTTTCCCGCCGTAGTCTACCTTTCTACTACGGAAAAGTGCCTAGTTTCACATACTCTTCACTGCATGAGTATAAGCCTGCTGTTTACTTCTCATTTTAATGCTTTTTTCACTGTTTGAACAGCCTAGTTTGAAGATAAAGTACTCAATCATAAAAATCTGTTTGAAAATAACTGTTTCTTTGTGATTTGTACAGAGCATTTGAAAGATTTTAACACCTATCGCAAGCGACAGTCTGAGTCATATTTTATTGACTGGTCCGAACTGCCGCGGATAAGAAAGCTTTGTATCTACTAAGCTGAGCTGTTCAAAATGTATTTTATTAAAATCGAAAGCTGTGTATTTTCGGACTTATCACATTGTACGAACACCCTACCTGTGCTGAAATCGAGCTTTTTGTCAGTGTTAAGCTTATTTTGTTTTGTGGTTGGAATTACAGCAGTTCTAAAAGCAGCTGAGAGGCAAATCTAAGTTTTGGGAGATTTAAGATCGACACTAGAGAAGGAAATCATTGTCATTGATCAAGCCTTTGTCCTATGAAAGTAGAATAAAGTCAAATGTATCCATTTTTGTAAAGACATGTAGATGCTGAACACCCCGTTGCCATACAGCGAAATCTTAATCTGTTTGAGGTTTGCAGAGGGAACGGCGTAGCCTAGTCCCTCGTGGCCAAAGTAGCCCGCCGTAGTGTACATGTATCTTAAAGTCCCTATTCTTAGGTATACTGCAACAATAACAATTTTACAGTAACTAATTTTCATGTAATATACATGTATAGAGTGGTTTTCAATTGAGTGTCATTTAACCAAAACCAGAGTGATCAGCCTATCACAAAGGACACATACAATATTGTGAACCAATCAAAAATAGAAGTACAGTGAAGTTAGTACCTGCAGGTAAAATGTGTCCCAAAAAGCATTTCTGCCCACTGATTGAAATATTTTTCATCTTCTAAGAAGACCTTCCCTGGTCTAGATCTGTCACTGTACATGTATGAACAAAATTTACTTACACAGTTCTTCTCCAAATCACTAGATGACACACGCTTCATTTTGTTACATCCCAGGTCAAGGATTTTCAGTTTTGGGAACTGCACATTAAAAAAAGAGGACAAAAAGAGTAATTGAATGGCTTGGTGCAAGACGGTCGTAAGTGACTTTTTCGGGTAAAATTTTTTTTCCTTCAAAAGTGCCTGAATTTTTGCATGTGCTTTTCAATAAAGCAGAAAAACATTCTCCTGTATCCTTTTTTGGCTACAATTCTCTACTTTTTCCACTTTGTTGCGTTCTTTGTGCACGCTTCAATATTTTGACTTCGTTTTTCTCAGAAGCAAAGTGCAAACCGCCCAAAAAAATTACATAGGAATCTTTTAATACTTAATTGAAAAGCACATGCAAAAATTCAGGCAATTTTGAAGGAAAAAAAAAAGTCACTTACGACCGTCTTGCACAAAGCCACTCAATTGTTCATATGGCATATTTATAGGGTACAGGAAAAAAATTGAACTTCCATGTAAACTTTCCCTTCTTACAAGCAGCTCTCAAATTTTGCTTGCCCTGGGCAAGCCTTAATTCCTTATTTAACTCAGTTCACAACTTGCTTGGGCCCTTGTCCTTCTGGCAAGCGAGAATGAAAGTTTCTTGCCTGGCTGTAAAGTCTGGGATGACCAGTCAGTTCTTTTTTCAAGACCTGATTATTTTAATTACAGTTTTGAAAAGATATCCTGAGAGACCTAGGGAAACATAATTGCTGTTATTAAAAATTGGATCAAGGGATAATACCATTCAGAAAGTTTTAATTGGCTTAGTCATCATGGGTTATGAGCCATTATATCAAGCTCTACAAATATAGTAAGCGTGTGCATGATTTTTGGGTTGTCAGATTTAGTTTAGTTTTCTATATTTTCACAATCATTCTACTTGCATTTGTTGGATCTGAGATGATTATAGCCAACTTGGTGCTATGTGCCTCACTGGTCATCACCAACTTATATCCAATGTGCACTCGTGGAATAAATTATTGTTAACTGAGACAAAGTATGTACAGGAGGAATCAGCTTGGCATTAATTCACAAGAATGGTAACATAAGCCAAGTGATAGCTCAGAGTACAGCTGACACTATTTTCAGCCACTCACAATTCACGTCACATCAGTTTAGCTTACAGTACTTTGGTGTTCACTAAACAGAGAACACTGGTGATCAGGCATATGAAAAGCATGGAATCCAGAACCAGATCAGGAAATGGAAAATAAAAATTTGGACCTGTTTGAAGGGATTTACTAATAACAATTACATACTTAAGCAAGACTTCTCATCTCCATAAGTTCTGGATTTGGGTTCCACTTCAGGATTCCATGTTTTCCCTTATTTTTTTTGCCCCTTGTGACCTGCTTCAGGGTCTATCCAAAAGCTCAATGGCAAGTGAGCAACAGAACAGATTTTTTAAATTAATTTTTGCACACTTGCCAGTTGCAGTTATAGGTTTTAACAGGCTATACCCACCTCTTTTAGATCTGGAACTTGTTCCAGAGCTTGTCCATTGAGGTTGATCTCAAAAACTCGTCCACATTCACCTTCCTGACATCTGTCAAGCTAAGTATTCAAGAAAACCAACAAAAATAAGACAGAAGCAACTACAAACCCTTCAAAATGTACAGTTACTGCATGAAATGATCAAATCACAAATCGAACACCACTTGAGGTTGCTAGGGTTTTCCATAAAACACCTACATATCTGCAGCACAAAATTCTTCTTTGCCTTCAGTCAAGCTACATCAAGCACTACGGAAGATATACTTACAATCTCCTGCACACTTAACTTCCCTGACTCCCTCTCATTCGTTGAAGACTGGATTCGTTTCTCCTGTGATGGTTCCTTAATAGGCTTTCTAAGAGTGGGTGAGGCAGATTTTGATTTCAATTTGTCATTCTTCTTTTCAGAAAAACTTTGCTTCTGCGATCTTGACGCAGACAGCATCAAGGCTAAATGCTCCGACGAGGCTGGAGTAAATTTTCTGCCTCTCAGTTGTGTCTACTTTTCAGAGATAAAGATCAATGACACAATTTTTTAAGGAAAACAGAGTTCTTGCAATGTGTCTCTGAGAAATGACTTTCCCTCCACTTTCCGACGCCATCTTGGATCAATAAACCCCACAGTCCTCTGGGAGTGTGCCGAATATTCCCATGGTACACTGCAAGCGGTGTTATTTTTAGCGCCATGATTTGAAAGATGGCGGGCGATGAGGGGAAAATACCAATGCACTTTTCATTGAAAGAGATCTTCTCGAGAAGATTTTCCACGTTCGTTTTAGCTTAAAACACTAAGTTGAAAAGCCCGAAAACGTTCAAGCTATGGCTCTCGGGTGTTTTATAAGCTTAAATGACATTCCCAGTCCATTTGAACCGCTTCTCTGCATGTGTTCATGCAAATGCTGATTGCAGTGGAAAACTTCTTGCTTTGTTCTGGAGCTCGAGAAAGCTTTGGAAGAGAAGACTAGCCATGCGACCATTGCGTATCTTGAATGTTGCTGAGAAAAATGATGCTGCAAAGGAACTGTCTAGAATTATGTCTCGAGGACAATGTTTGCGGGTAGGGCCTGGAAAAATCATCCTGTATACACTAACTAAACGAGTTTTGTGCAAAACTATTGACATTGACTTATCCAATTATGTCCAGTTTTTTAAGAATCTGATCGTTACATGCTACGAAGAAAGGATGACTGTACACTTAAGAAAAACTATGCAAGAACGAACATTTTTAAATATAGTTATTTCAACAGCATTGTAGATATGTGGAATTCTCTGCCACACTCAGTTCGTCGGGCACATAGTGTTGAAAATTTTAAGAAGAGCGTCAGGGATATCCTGATCAGAAGTCTGTGATTTTCAATATCATTTCATTTTATTGTTTCGGTAATCCTATTTACTATCGCATTTCATAGTATTTATTTAAAGTTTTTATTGAATTAGTGTTATTTCTCTATTGTAGTGTAATTATTTTACATTAGTTAGTAGGGTGGTCTATCCTGTATGGGGTCACAGACCCTTTTATAGACTCTCCCTGGCATTCTTACTCTATTCTCATTTCACCCATGTATCCTTTGCCAAATTGTAATAAATAAATAAAATAAATAAAAGATGTAAAGACAGCGTGTTTTAGCGGCAGGTACAAAACACAGGTCACAGGTCATTATTTTGGGTTGTTTCAGTATTGTTCAAATGATGACCTGTGTTTTGTACCTGCCGGCGATTTAGACTCGTGTGGCTGGAGTATTTTGCTTTAGGTGGAAACAATTGCATAAGACTATGGAAAGCCAAAAATTCCAGTATGAATCTACTAAATGCACATGGCAAAAAACTATAAAGATTTGCAGCATTGTACCTGCTTATCTCAACTCAGCCTGAGATGTTCAACATTTAAGCAATAGACGCTTTGCATAAATGGCGCCGAAATTTGAATGACAATACTCATACATCCTTAGCTTCACATTCAGGTGAAAATTCCTTTGTCTTTAAACATGAATGTGATGCTGAGGATGTGCTAAGTATTGTTATTCATATTTAGGTACCCTTTATGCGAAGGGTCTATAGAGCACTTTTTACATGTTTACAGAGCCACATCTAAACACTTGGAGGGTTGGGAGAATTTGAGACAGTTACCCTTGACTATGTCTTGGGTTTGCATAACTTTCGAGAATTCTCCCAACCCTCCTAGTGTTAAGATGAGGCTCTGTAAACATGGAAAAAGTGCTCTATTGCTTTATAAAATAATTCTTAAAAATACATGTATGTGCAAATCTGAAACGTCACAACCGTGTTTACATACTCTCATCTAAACACACCTATTGACCAATGAGAGCGTGCATAGTGGCTCAGTTACTTTATAATGATTGCTATTACCAATTACTTGCCATTTCTTTGACATAATAGTAATTGTGAGTTCACTGGTTTACATGTACTTTATATACTTCCTGTTGACAGAGGGAAGGATTCTCAAAGTTCAACAAGATTTATGAATTTGATTACAACATTTTGGGAAGTGTGAGTATACATGTATAAGTGTCAGCTGTGTCTCAATTAGATTCACTGTACATGTACAAGGATGTTACGTTTTTCACTGTGGCCAAGTGGCCAGCATGTTGGACTTGCAAACCAGTGGTCCCAGGTGAGAATTCCAGATAGTCTGGCCACTATCTGGAATTGTTTTGTGGTAGTCCCAAGTTCAAATCCTCTGCCATGCTTCTAAATAGCCAACATGTGTGCCTCTGGCCAGTTGAATGTTATGTTCAATTCAAATTATTTGTTTAGTTGTTTGCTCGATCCCATTAGTCCTAATGTTATAAACAACAACTTTGTTTATTACTCATACATTTACAAATTTACAAAACAAGTATACACTTTACACTTAACACTTTGCTTTAACAGGCTATACCCACCTCTTTTAGATCTGGAACTTGTTCCAGAGCTTGTCCATTGAGGTTGATCTCAAAAACTCGCCCACAATCACCTTCCTGATATCTGTCAAGCTAAGTATTCACAAAAATCAACAAAAATAAGACAGAAGCAACAACTATGTTATGTTCAATTCAAATTATTTGTTTAGTTGTTTGCTGGACCCCACTAGTCTTAATGTTATAAGCAACAACTTTGTTTATTACTCATACATTTACAAACTTACAAAACAAGTATACACTTTATACTTAACACTTTGCTTACAAACTTGTCACTTTGTGGGTAAATTGCATCCACAACAAGAAAATTCATCTTTAAGCATGATCGTTCATATGTAACACCTGTGAAGTGTTATGTCCCTTAACAACAGCCCAGCTTGAAGGTTCAATAATATTATTATTTTTTTAAACAGCGTGTTAGGTCTGAGCATTTGTTTAACTGGCATCCTGTCACACCGTGCAAACTTAAATTGAATTTTGCTGTGACTAATGCAGCAGTCTTCATTGCCCTTTTTTCTGTCCACCATGTTTTCAATGTGGCCAACATGTAGAAAGGAGAAAATCTTGAATTGCTCATGGTAAGTTCATGTTGTTGCTGCTAATTGGTATTCTTTCATTTACTACATTAATGACAGAATGGCAAAATGGTGATGACGTCTTTGTCTGGACATATGATGACTTTAGATTTCACAGCCAGTCATCAAAAATGGTAAGATCTTAACAGAGAGAAAAACCCACTGTTTGGTCTTGGAAGGTGGTAAAATTATAATATTATTATAGTTTTTTTGGATTGTAATTGAGTAGTAAATACTAGTTCAAAGTATGATTGTATATTTTAAGCAAGGTAAATTTTCTTTCAACACTTGCTGACCCAAGATGTTTATATTAAGGTCATCTTTAATTTTTTCCAGGTACAGTTGTGCTCCTGTAGCCCTGTTCAGTGCCCCTGTTACAAAATATGTTGGAGAGAACTATCTTCCAATTAAAGTATGAAAATTATCTTATTAATATGGTAGAAAACAGAATTTGACTGGTGCTTGCAAGTGAAGCTTTATCTTAGTGCACAAAGGTTTGCTTCATTGTTGCTGCATGTTTGCTTTATATATAACAGGCTGTTAAAACTGGTGAGAACTTCAAGCAGTCATAGTCTTGCAGTTTATTACTTATTGTTGCTCATGTGAGACAAGTGTCTTGTCTTGCGATATGAGAGTCTTGTCTCACTATGAGAGTCTTTTCTCTCTAGATGAGAGTGTTGTCTCAGTCGTGTCTTGTGAAATACATGTAGTGTTGAGTTTCTTTTGAGCAGTATCATATGGTAAAAGGTGGAGTTAAATCATTTTTGCAGAGGACTTTAGAGAGAGAGGTGCGTGGTTGTCAAGTGCTGATAATCTGGACTGATTGTGACAGAGAAGGAGAAAACATTGGATTTGAAGTCATCGAAGTTTGTCAAAGCAGTATGTTCTTTAGCTATTTTTCTTTAGTTTATTACTTAAACTTAAAGTGAAATCTAGCATGAATTCTTAACGTTGATTTCACCAAGTAATTACACTTACGTCTTATTATTAAATTAACAGTGAATACTGTCATTTCCTTATGATATAAAGGTCTTAATTTACCTTTCTATTCCTGTCCTTCAGTTTGTCCTAATATCCGGCTTTACCGTGCAAAGTTTTCTGAAATCACTCCTCAGTAAGTGAAACAATCTTCAATTAAAGTAGTTTAAAGAAATTTAAACAGTGTGTATAATAATATTATTAATAGCACATTTGGACATTTTTTGCAAGCATTGTCTTTTATAATTAACATGACAGGGTTGTGAGAAATTTACTTTTTTAATTAATTTTTTTTTGCTATAACTTTAAGGTCTTGTCCTCTCTGATGTTCATTATAATATAATATTATTGTAAGACATCACTCTACTGAAAAGTAGAAGCACCTCTGCCTGCATTATTTGACTTTTTAATACAGTATGTGTGCATCTCTGTACAGTACTTGTCTTGATTGCTAACCAGTTTGAAAATTGACTTTTTTTGGTTACTGTACCCATTACTTTTTATTATTTCAGATCTGTGTCAAGAGCTGTCCAGAATTTAGTTCAACCTGATGTTCTACAGTCACAAGCAGTAGATGTTAGAATGGAACTTGACCTTCGCATAGGTAGATTTCAAAATGGCGGGGTTTCTTTTACCATAAAATTATTTTTTTTGACAAAATTTTCTATCACTAAGTACTGCATTTTTGAAAATAGACATTGTACCACGCAGTCAATGCAATAAATTCATGGGTTTCATTAGCATTTTCAGCAGGAAGGCAATGTTGGTTTTTACAGCTGGCAGGCCAAACCTTTTTTAAATGATGTAACAGAGAATTAACTCTGAAGAGTAAATTTTAGTGCTAATTTAACCCATGAATAACCCACTGGGCGTTAGCCCTAGTAAAGGGAATCAGGGAACCACACGAGGTAAAGAAAAAATCTTTTGACCTCGGTGGGAATCGAACCCACGACCTCCGGAACAGATCTACCGTTACTCTGCCGACTGAGCTACGAGGTCGGACAGAGAAAGTCGGGGTCGATTTAGATGGTGAATCGCGGCGAAGAGAAAGTAAGGGTACATATGAATGTTGTGCCGCGTAGCACTATGGACACAAATGATGTAACAGAGAATTAACTCTGAAGTGTAAATTTTAGTGCTAATTTAACCCATGAATAACCCACTGGGCGTTAGCCCTAGTAAAGGGAATCAGGGAACCACACGAGGTAAAGAAAAAATCTTTTGACCTCGGTGGGAATCGAACCCACGACCTCCGGAACAGATCTACCGTTACTCTGCCGACTGAGCTACGAGGTCGGACAGAGAAAGTCGGGGTCGATTTAGATGGTGAATCGCGG
>CM042751.1:30784376-30798949 GCA_022496165.2 Catalaphyllia jardinei
TTTTTATAATAAAATTTGAAAAAAGCGTTGGATTTTTGATAGAACGCGTCACAGTGTTGGAAGCTCTCTCGATGGATAGGTTACATGCGTTAGAAATTACTGTTTGACTGAGAATCCAATGGCAGTTATTTTCCGAACGTAATGATTTATGAACAATAAAATTAAAATGCTAAGATTGCATTAACCCTGAAATTTGACAGATGTAGCTGTGGTAAAAAGCGTTCAACCCTTTGTTTTGCAAGTTTGCGGGAAAATATATTATAGACAAGTTCTCTTGAGCCTCTGTTTCAAAACGAGTCTAAGTGCGAAATGAGTTCTGCATGCAGTTTCATTTTCATGCAAATCAGTCATTTTAATAAGGATGGTTTCGCACTTAGACTCGTTTTGAAACAGAGGCACAAGGGAATTCGGAAATGACCTATTGTTTTGTATGCTTTGTGAAATAAAAGTGAGTGATGTTTCAAGTTATTTTAAGGCTACAGTGTTTTCATTTACAGATTAATAGATTAGCCAAATTTTATTTAATCACAGACCAACCATTTTGGAGTGAGAGTGAAAGGTTACTTGCCAGGCAGGAAAAATTATTTGTCTCGGATGACCAGAAGACACCTCACTTTTTTCAAGCCCAGACATCCCTTCAGCTTTCCTTTGGGTCTAAAAAAATATGTTCATTTGAAAATTAAGCAAAACTTGTTACATAAAATTCCTTGAACAACTTTTGGTATCCATGATGTGAAATTACAAAAGGAAACCTAGGATGTAAGAGTAACCTAATACTATTTTGATTGTTTAACAACATTCAGAAATCCACAAGAAACAAAATAAGAATTTATGTTGAGTAGGTTTATTGGATCTAATATCTGGGAATATATCAAGAGTACTCTTAGAACATATCTTTAATTTATGCTAACATGTAAGAAAAAAATCAGAAATTAGTTAGACGGCAAGCACAGGAAAAGTTCTAAAACATGAATAACAAGATTACTTTAACAATTTAGTGTGAGAATATTTCATGCTTTATTTCAAAATTGTCGATATATTGACAGAAATTGTTTGTTTGCTTATGAATTTTGCCAGGTTGGCTGATGTACACTCGCCATTTCTTAGGTCATACCACACGTAACCGGATATTTTTGAATCCGAAACTTTTTCATTCCGGATACGGCTTCCATCCCTACCCATCCGGCGAATTCGACAGCGAATCCGGAGATTTTTAAATCCACCCTCCAGAGTGGAAAAATTCAATCCGCAACGAATCCGATGACGTGTGGACGGTAAATCTGGATATTTTCGAATCTGCTGACGTAGCAAAATCGTGTCCAGTCTCTTAACGAACAATAAACCAATATGGCGGCACAATCCGAATACCATCTGATGCGTGTGGACAAGGCGAATTCGATTTGAATACATTACGCGTGGACAGGGAAATTTTTGGATCTGGAAAGAAAAAGTTGCGGAGTCAAAAATATCCGAATACGTGTGAACGAGACCTTAGAAAATAGCCGAACTACTGACGAATCTGGCTGAAAATGTTCGCTGTGCCAGCCACTAGCTTATTACTTTCTAAGGTCAACAGGTAGAATTCCAGTGAGTTTAATTGCCATTTGATGATGAAAAATTTTCACTTAAAATTGGTGGTCTTCGGTTAAGTTTGTTTGGTCCTGCGTTGCCACAAATGGTTCGACTTGAAGTCTCAGTGCAACATTTACCATGACTTACGGTCGAAGCAACACTGACACTTTGTTTTCATTGGACAGATTACTTCGAGCAGTCTTACTAACTGTTTAATATAAAAACCATCTAAGCAATAGAGCACTTTTTCCGTGTTTACATAGCTTCATCTAAACACGAGGAGAGTTGGGAGAATTCGAGACAGTTATGCAAACCCGAGACGTAGTCTGGGGTTTGCATAACTTTCGAGACACACACCTATCCACCAATGAGAGCGCGCGTAGTGGCTCAGTTATTTTATAAAGAGTAGTATCCTGTCAATTGTTTGGTATCCAGCTGGAGGTCTGGATAGAAAAAAAAATCTCATTCACGTCCTTTAACTTATCATCCCAAGACAGGCTATGAAAATGTCTGTTAAGTTACACGGGCATGATGGATTTTACTCAGAACAATCCTTGGGATACTTACTGCAATTCAAAATAGATATTTCAACAACAGATGATAATTACCGTAATTTTGCAATAGCTGTTCTGATTTGTTAAAGATAATAATTGAGCTAATTGTCACTAACACCGCTAATTACAGTTAATTACGGAACTAATTAGTACCGCGGTAGATAACATACTCAATAGTCAACTAACAATTATGACGAAAAATATTGTTTAATGATTACAGCGATATTCAGGGATGACGAGACACAGTAACTTGACTAGTCATTGGCTATGAGATGACAAAATTGTTGTTTTAAAGGTGATGTTAAAGGTGACTTGTCGTGAGGCCGCAAGGGCAGCCTTATTATTTTGGATGAAATAAGAGTTAGCGTAACAAACAGATCAACAGAATCGGAGAGATCAAAGAGCTAACAGTTCAACAAAACCTGACTAAGGGGTGGACCATCTGACTTTTGAAGGGCGGGAAAAAAAGGAGGGGGGGGGGGTGGTTAAGTGGTTTTGAAACACACGACCATTGTCAAAATGAATATTCACGCAAGTTCAGTGAACCGAAAAAAGCATTTTAAACAGAGAAAAAAATGTATATCCACGTTCCGGAAAAACTTTTCTAGTACATGAAAGGGTTAGAGTAATTCGTGCCTGTGCCAAATCCCCCACACGACGCCTCAAGAGACAAATGGTCTATCCCTTTCGCGGAATATGAACTATCTCAGAATCCATCAGCTGAATTTTTGTCACACCCCAGAAAAACATAGCTTCTAGATTCATCCGCTGTATTTCATACCAAGATGTCTCACAGAGTTAAAGCAACGGGCTCTTTCAAAGTGTAATCAACCGAGATTCACTGAAAATGCATTTGTTTTAATTTGAAAACGCATTAAATTTTGTCTGTCCACATTACAAAACGCAGCAATCCTCGTTCATTTTGGACTGTGTTTGAAAAAAAAATCAAGTAGGAAAATTGCGTGATTATCTGGGTCATTATCACTCGAAAAGTTTTGTTTTCAGAATGTTTTCTGTCCACCTGTCAACGCGAAACCGAAAGGCCAGCGTTTTCAATTTCCTCCGATCCGGTTTGACTGAAAACGTTTTGGAAAAGCTCTAGAAAGGATTAGTGTGGGCTGTAGGCCTCACCAAAGCTGCGCAGTAGCGCAAACGGGCCATAACACCACCTCAAACATATGGTGGATTCTAAATTGACGTTTCACAGAAACACAAAATTTTCTGAAGACGCACGCGTTTAATTCTGACTGTGAAAACACGGTTTCCATGTTGCCCAGAGAAGAGTAAATCATTCTACACTCTGAAAACTCGGAAGGAAAATAGAAATGAGTAAATAAGTATACTGCGGTTAACTTTTCTAATCAACTTTAAAATGTAATCCAATGTGGATGCCAGGCAATGTCGGCTAACACAACAAAATGCTGGATTATATCCTAATGCAAATTGTTGTAGAAAGGTCTAATTACCATGTTTTAGATTACCTATGCGCCCTCGTCCTCATTCCCAATTTCTTTCTTCGTTCAGGATTAATCTCTCAATACGTTCTTGGTTTTAAAGGTGACAAAATCATTTCGAAACTAATTAGTGACTGAAATCTGCAAAGATTAGGGTGAAACGATTTCGCAATGCAAAATTCGAACCAGCAACGCATAAAAGAAAGAGATGTTGTTAGCTCTGCGTATCATTAGTTTGTTAAACCATGAGTGACAAGACGTGCAGAGTTGATCATGTTTCCTGGAATGATGAGACACCCGACGAGGCGAAGGCATATCAGTTTCACCCTGAAAATTCTCAAGCTGCATCTGAGACTGAAGGTCATCCAACGGAATGCCATGGAGATTTGCAACATTCACCAGAAGTAAAAGCCGACAGCATTAAGCAGAAAAGTCGAGCTGGAACATTCAATCGGCTACGAAAGAGGCTGAAGTCACGAATTGAACAGCTACCTGGGAAGTGGGCAACATCATCAGTGAGGGCTACTAGCATCTGCAGTGATGTGAAAGTTGGAGCAGAGGGCACCAACATGGTAGACAAAGAACGAGCGGCCCACTATCGATATGTTCCCACTCCTCCAGGCTGCATTCCAACAGAAGTCATGATGAGAGTGGATGATGCACTGTACTCCCCGTCAATACACTGTCCTGGACAGGGCGAAAGGTCAACCGCCATTGAACCATATAATCACAAAGAGCAGACCAATGATGATGATTACCGATATAAGAACCAAGATGTCCAAGAGAATAACTCTCTTTCCTCAAATGTTGAAATGTGTAAAGTCCATAGACCAACCAAGATGTTAATTAATAACTGGATTGATCCAGAGTAAGGTATATCAAAAGCCGATTGCACTAGCCCAGAATTAAAAGTCAGTCGACATTTTATTGTGTTGAGCATGTTATGTTTTTCGCGCGCGCTAAAAGTGGACTCAAGATTAATCAAAGTCTAAGCTTGAGCACTGCATGATAATATATTACTTAAAAATGTTCATTAGAATTTAAAGGAATTAGAATTTGGTCTTAGCCTAAAGTTTTATTAATCCTGATTGAAGTAACGTGGCTCAGAATTAATTTAGTACTACTTTTCAAAATAATATCAATGCATTACGTCGCCGTCAGCTGGTGCAATTGCAGTCATTTTAAGCACAAGCCGGCGTCTATGATGACCGATAGGAGCACCAACAATGGGCGACAAAAGTAGTTGAGACTTTTTTTTAGAAAATGACGCTTTTCGATATTGAAGAACTTATTCTATTTTGCTTGCATCTAGCGTTAATTCTCCGATAACCCTAGCCCCCAGTTCAATGCTGTGTCGGCGCTGTAGTCTGTGCAGGGGGGAGGGAGGGAGGGAGGTAGGGAGGTCGAGGGTATGTTTCCAAGACACTCGAAAATCGAATTGTACCGACTTTAAGTGTCTCAACACTTTTGTCACCCATTGAAGATTGATCAGAAATATATCGAAATTTGTGATTTCCATTCTGGCACTTTGCCACCAGGCTTCTCCAATTATTTCACAGCTGTCAACAAACGACACAAGTACAATGCAAGACTTGCTTCCAGGTCTTCCTTTGCTCTCCCTCCGATAATGACAAATTATATTAAATTCAGTATTAAATTTCAAGGTGCAAACATTTGATACTCATAAAGTGAAGAAACAAAATCGCTCCACAGATTAGCTTTCAAGAAAAACTTAAAAAAGGAAATCATACAGTCATATTGACATACATTAATTTTTAGTTTCTTTTTCTTCGCAATATTTAGTCCTTACTACATTGTAAATAAATAGCTGTAATATTGCTTGTCACTATTCTTGTGTGGTAAATATCATTGTTTTTTGTAAGAATTATTATTTTTCTTCCTTTTCTTTTTCCTCTCGCCGTGGTGTAAAGCTAGTTTTTAATTTTGTCGTAAATATTTATTTGTAGCTCTATTCCTTTTAATTTATAACTAATATAGATGACCGTATTTTTTTCTCTATTGTATTTCACAGATAACTGCCTAATTTTCTTAGCCGTTATGGTTATTATAGGCAGCTAATATATGTTTCAAAACAATGTATTACTTTTATCTCTTATTTCATTTTGGTATAAATAAATGTTGTTGTTGTTATCGAATCATTCAAATGTTCACTCAGATGCAGTTTGCGAAGTTTCTCGGTTCCAGACCTCGAACTGATCTACAGACGGTGTTATTCAACATGGCCCATATGCAAGTTATTGTGCCTCTGTTCCTTATATATTCGAT
Source organism: Catalaphyllia jardinei (assembly GCA_022496165.2). Lineage (NCBI taxonomy): Eukaryota > Metazoa > Cnidaria > Anthozoa > Scleractinia > Caryophylliidae > Catalaphyllia > Catalaphyllia jardinei. Next base: position 30,790,243 of record CM042751.1, read on the forward strand.
TTAGCTCTTATAGCTGCACTTAATCACCAACCGTTTAAATAAAATTATTGGCGACCACTAGTGTGTTCCCTTAAAGATCAGTACAAACCAGTGTAAGTTTAACAATTGAATTATCCTTACACACTGAATAGATAAAGTCTAGATACGAGCCAAGTTGGAGATTAGGCTGGGGCGTAACTCCAGTTTTTGTAGCATGATGCGACTATAAGTATTTCTACTCCTCCCTGGATGGGAAGCTAGTCCATCGCAGGGCTACCCCAGTACAACTGCGAGAGTATGGTCCCTGGCCAGAGCTCGTACCAGGACTGCTCGATACGGAGTCGCGTGCACCAATCACGAGGTCACGGCGCCTCCACAATACCCTGAATATTACCGGAGAAATAAGAAGGCTAACTTTCAACTGACGTCATTGGGGTTGTTTACCGGCGTCCTAATTAGACCTACAATTAACCGCAATTAGTGGTGTTAGTGATAATTAACTCAATGCTGGCTTGTTTTTTCTAATTTCGCTAACAAAATCCAGATTGGCATTCGTTTTGTTTTTAGCGATTTACAATGGCCATGAATCAATTTCAAAGTTATCCACCCCGGATAACAAAACAATTTCTGAACCGAAAAATAATACAATTTACTTTGGACCAAGATAAAAAGCAAACTGTTCGAAACAAATTTTTCAAAACAAAGTGCCAGCGTTACCTCGACCATCAAGTCATGGCAAACCGCGTTACTGGGCGTACAACCAAACCGTCTGTCGCATGGGATGACAAGGAAACATGTGAAGAGCTGGAGACAGAAAGTACAGAGACAGACTCCGCGTTAAAAAGACAGAGTGGGTTTAGCGAGGGTACATCATCCCCAGGAGTGACGCAGAGGCGATGTCAGTGGTTCAGTGACACACAGGAAGCTGTTGATTCGAATATGGCACCTCCTTTCTCTCTGGACAAGCATTCAGCTGCTCCTTCGTCCAGGAAAAAACGTAACCGAGTAAAACTGCAGCGGAAGAAACCATCCTGTAAAGTCCACAGCGTATTAGACGAAAATCGCCATTCCGATTATTCTTGGAGACACGCGGGACCTTCCACTGCAGCACGCACAGTTCGTTCAACCGTGGTTTCATTTTGCCTTCCTCCTGGATGTATTCCTTCAGAAGTGATCGCGCAAGTCCCTGCAAAGGTCACGTATTCAACGCCAAAAGAGAAGAGCCTTGTACCTTTGGACAAAGGATGTGAAGTCGATCCGTGGATCAATGACATCTGTGCTGAAACGTCCACACTGATGAATCCAGCTCAAACTGGCATGATCTCTGCGCCTGGTTTGTCGACCTTAACTGTCGTTCATGATCTAGAGGAAGATATTTGCCGAGGAAACAACATCCTTGCAAACTCTGTGCTTAAGATGTTTCTGGAGAATCAAAGGGTGGTTTATCGCCGAAATGCGATCTGCGAGGAACTGGAGATGATCACGGGTTTTGTTAAAATCAACGGAGCTAAATTCAGCCTCTGGCAGCAACGAGCAGAACTCCAAAACATTAAAAATTGTAGGTAAACTGACCATGCACGCGATGAAGAGGCTGTCCTTGTTTCAGAAAGTCAATATTCTTTTCTACAAAAAGTGAATTGTCGAGATTGTTTTTTTGTATTTTCTAGAATTTTCTTATTTGGGTTCGAAAAGGATATGAGATTTTTTTTTGCAATGAGACATTTGCTGTTGTCATAGCTCTCATCTTCTGATTGAACAACAACATTCCTACAGAGAGACTACGCCTAGAGTTTTAAAAGTTTGAACTACATTCTTTTATGGTTTATGTAATTAGAAGTACTGTTCCCAATATGCCAGCTCATTTTACCTAGAAAAGTAACATATCGGCTTGTTACGGAAGGTCTTTAAGGTAGCTCAAAACAGTTCCCAGTACTTAGATTTTGATGGATTCGTTATACCCACTTTTTATTGCTTGATGCTACAATAACCATCCTAAATGTTCGAAAATATAAGACTCTGAGCCCGATCCCTACAAATGTTTTTCAAACTTTGCCAAAAGTTGTGTCTTATCATGCTTATCAAAACTTGATAGTATAATTTCACCGTGCCGTTTTTGAATTATAAGCCCCTTAAGCTGTAATTAAGAGTGTTTTTAGCAGGTCATATTATTGTTATGGTAACCTATTGTGTTACGAAATGATAGCAATGTGTTCACCAGTTTTTTCCAAACAGATTGTCTGTATTTTATTTCAATTTCTACAGAGGTTTTTTTTTTCCAAAAATACTGTCAGTAATTTTTATAAGGACAGATTTAGATTTCAGGGTCACTTGCAAGTGTATATGAAACGTACGAAAACTTAGGAAAAACACAAAAAGTGAAAGCAACCACTGGATCCAAAACGTTTATTAAAGAATTAAAATAATGTGGCGGTCGGGAAATGGGAAATGAAACGATGGAGACTATCCATTGTGGAGACAGTATTTAATTCATGGTTTAAGGTGGCTAAGAGCAGATTTTAGCACTTTCCAAGACCGATTTTTATGGGCCATAATGCTATAATCATAGTATCAGAAAAGCTACCCAATCATTGGCAAACAAGTTGTTATCATTTTTGTGACACCAAAGGTTACTATAGCAACAGTCTGACCTGCCAAAAACACACTCAATTATAGCTTCAAGGGCTTGTTGTTGTTCCATTTTTATATCATCGAATTTTGATTAGCAAGATGAGACGCAACTTTTGGCAATTAATCTTTAAAAAGATCTGTTCGTGGAGTTGACAGCCACCTTAAAGCTTTGAATATTTATTATATATAATATATCCATTGCGTTGACCGTTTCATGGTATAAAATAGTTATACAACACTTTCACGTGATATACCATTCGAAAGCGTTACATATAACTAGTGTTTATTTTATAAAAACAAGTGTTAAACTGAAATATATAACTCGTAAAATTTATACCAAACAACATGGAAGATCCAAGTGCCCGAGTGGCGAATTTTCCATATCCTACTAGTGAGGGGGTCTGAATTGGGGTAACTCAATAACACTTAGCACCTAATGTTTTGGCTCTGTAACATGAAATAGTTGAATTTTAGGCATTTTAGCACCAGCAGTGAAAAATTCACTGTAACAATAATTTTTTCCAGTAAGAATCTAAAATATGTTTAGCATACCACGGAGGTTTTGGCCATTTTCCAGCTATTCTCGATTGTTTCACGATTTCTGGAGACTACCGAAGACTGACTAAGAAGTCCGAAGACTACCGAAGGTGTTAGAAGACTATAGAAGTTTTCCAAGAACAAATCCAAAAATTTTCTATTTTTTTTTCAGTTTACAGATTCGAACTTTTTCAGGGAGAGAAATCCTTGTAATTCGCTCTAAGTAAAGTTCATCATTAAGATGTTGATCAAGGAATCGCGGGCACTTGATTCGAGAGTGGACTCCAAGTACTCCCGAGGTCTTTCTGAAAACTGATGGAAATAGGTCGAAAAAAAGAATCAACGACCTACAAAGTTTAAGAGTAATTTTATCATCTATTTTTCAAGGGCAAGTGTATATGAAATAATTCATATTTGAACTGCGGTTATAGTTGCTTAAATTGGAAAATTTACTGCGAGGATCATACTTCACTTGCATCTATAACCGCAGTTCAAATATGAATTATTTCATATACACTTTACATCATTTCACTCCTTACGGGAGATATGAACTCAATAAATTGACCTTGCTCCCAATGTGTGGCTTCATAGCTCACTTGGTAGAGCATCGCACCGGTATCGCGGAGGTCATGGGTTCGAATCCCGTTGAAGCCCTGATTTTTTTCAGGCTTCTTCTTTCCAGTTGCTTAAATTGGAAAATTTACTGCGAGGATCATACTTCACTTGCACCGGCTTGAAGATACGAATTTTTTTTTCTGGCTGTAGTTGAAATATTCTTGGACTTACTTCTAAGCTTATCGAAACCTGTTAAAAAATAAATAAAAAAGCTGGATCATTAAAAAAATGTTCCTTTTGTCTCCATCGATCTTTTTAGTATCCTTAGAGATAATACAACAATGTAGGAAAAAAGAAAATTCAAAAAGACGAGATGAGAATCTGAGGATTCCTGCAAAGTGAATAATTTTGTGATACAAATGTACACTAAAATAGAACGACGTTTCAACTGTTAAACAGTTATTTTAAAGCTTGGTCCAGGGGCCGGATAAAAACTGGTATTTATAAAAATACAAGAAAGACACTTTGGTTTGTACACAGGAACAAGAGGCTTAATATAATTGAAATGTGATCCTCGCAGTTTAAATCGCAATTTAAGCCATTGCAAATTTTAGTCCGAAAACATTTTCACGGCTTCAACGGGATACGAACCCATGGCTTGCAGTACTCTACCAACTCAGGAGCCCATCACTAGGAGCCTGCAACTCCCATAATAAGCCAACGCAACGACATTTTTACAGACCAGTCTATTTTTAGATATTTTTCCCGGGAAATAGACCAGTTCCAGTCGACATGAGCACGCTTCCGTAAGCATAAAACAATGCGGCTTCAGGTGAACATTGCGACATCATGTCGACATGTCAACATTTGTCCACGCTTGGGATTGCAATTGGTCATAGAGGTTCCCGTGGGGATCTGAATTCGAGATAAATTCAAGCTAAAAATAGATCAGTCTGTGAAAACGCCGTGACAGAAATATGGGGTAGTTGCAGGCTCCAAGTGATGGGCTCCTGGTCTAACTGAGCTACCAGTTGGTAGAGCACCTGCAGCCCTAACGGTTGGAATTCCGTTGAAGCCCTGAAAATTTTTTCGCGCTTTGTTTTTGGAATCGCTTAAATTGCGTTTATAACTGCGATGGTCACATCTCAATTTGATCTGTATTCTCGCAGTTCAAATAATTAAACTTCACATCATATTGGGCAAAGAGAATTAGTAACAGCGCTGTAACTGTCAGTTGCAAAGGTGGCAAATGATATTGGTTTTTGCCAAAGTACGTGTAACCCTTGAAGATACTCCAAATGGTACAGTAATAAAAGCTCCCTCGGTAGGTAAAGCAATGGCACGCTTATTTCTTCTGGTCTCACCAAGTCATAGAATTCAACCATGTACCGGCCGGTAATTGCAGATCCCTGGCGCGGTTTTGGGAGCCCTTAGTGGAAGCACAGTTAGTTATAGCAACAAGAGCTTTGAGCTTAACCTCACAACTAAGACCAATAATGTCATACGTACTTCCGAAAGTAACATAACATATTAAATGTGCACGCGCACGATGCAAAACATGTCCTTTCATTTGCAACGTTGAAAAATTGTCGGGACCCAAGCGATTCATTAAGATCACTGATCATTTAACCTGTACCTCAGCCAATGTCACCTACTGTATAACTTGCACCCTTTGCAAAAAGTTATATATCGGCGAAACAGGTAGACGACTAGGCGACCGATTTCGAGAACATCTTCGTGACGTAGAGAAAGACGACAAAAACGCATCTAAACCGGTCGCTAGACACTTAAATCTGCCGAATCATTCTACGCAACATATGACAGTCTGCGGCCTCTCCCTACATCAAGGAAGCACAGAAAGTCGCAAAACTCTAGAACAAAAATTTATTTTTCAAATCGGCACTCTTAATCCTCATGCTATCAACGAACGCTTTTCATTCAACTAATTTATTCTGTTTTTCACGTTGCCAGGCACCAACCAATAGCGTAGCTCCATATTTCTGTATATAAACCACACACAACCCACAATTCCTCGATTCGCTCCGACGAAGGGCTAGCGCTCGAAACGTCAGCTTCTGAATCTCTTTACGGTGGCTAATTCACATTATAAACTCAGTTGATAAAACCAAATTATCTTGTAATACTCCCACCGACGCAGCACCACAGTTTCTTTAGAAACTTACCCCCTTAACATAAGCATTGCTGTGAACGGTTAGTACAACAGGGTCGGGTTATTCAAAGCTCGACTAAGCTAACTCAGGATTAGCGAGAATTTTGATTTGAGTTTTGTAACTTAGGTGAGGCTTTCTGTTTATATCGTTTGTGTTTCAGTTTTGAGTTTGAATAATCTCAAACTAGACAAAACAGAAGCAGTAAAAAACATCTTCTTCCAAGTAAAATTAATACTTCAGTTAACGTTTAACCCTGGGTTAGCTTTAATCGGCTTTCGAACAACTCGTTCCTGAGCCGTAATAAAATAATATCTCCACAAAGGTAAAAAGTGCTTTTTATGTGCTCAATGATAAAATATATTGTAGTTTTATAAAAATATGTGTGCATAGTTTAGGCTGTTTCAGGTTCCTGATGTGTCACCGGGGAAAACGCAAAGCGGGCAAATGATAAAAAAGCAGGGCCTTGTCTTTCTCTCCTAGGCCCCTCTCTTTTATCCTTCGCCAACCCGTTGAATTTCTCGCGTCGTCCTCACTGACCGAGAGAGCCTGGAATAGACTATTAGAGATTCCTTTCTGCTCATCAAGTCAGTATTTAGGATTTGTTGTCATTCCTTTTCGCTGTTTCGTTTTGCTTGGAACAATTATTCACACCTGCTTTGAGGCGAAGCGAAACTTGACAACTATACAGTTTACTTAGCTGTAGTTCACTTTAAGGTATCGTGGTTTCTGTTTAACTGTAGCGATGCTCATCGTCTTTTTCAGTTTGACACTTCTTCTTTATCATTTCGACTTTTCTATCCATGTTCTTATTCCATGAGACTACCATACTCCGGTGGTCCACTACAATCGACTTTTTTCTGCGAGTGGATCTGATTGAGCCCGCTATTAGGTAGTCTCGGCCAGGTCGCAACCTTGGGCATTTGCACTTATAGTCTCGTCGTGGTATCCACAAGAATTCATTTCCTAGTCTCAAACGAACCAGTGAGCGCTTGTAACGTGTCATGATGTTGACAGTGACTCGTATCCAGTCCCCTTGAGATGTCCTATCCAAGCCAAGAACCGCCACTTTCATGGCTGAAAATGTTAAACGAAAAGAGAAGTCTTAACCAACGTCGTTCGCAGGGCTTCTCTGATTGTAGTCTTAACAAATTCATGTCTAATTCAAGACGTTTCTTAAACTTGGTTGTCAAATTTACCTGACTGTCGGTAATAAGACCTCAATAGGCCATATTTCCGAGTTGTCTTTTGCCTCTGTGTCAAAACGCATTCACGTGGAGATGTTTTCACGTGCGCCTTCATTTTCATGCAAGTCAAACTAATTTTCTTATGAAAGGGTTTGCACTTGGCCTCGTTTTGAAACAGAGGCACAAGGTAGCTAGGAAATGGGTTATCATATCTGGTGAAGGATCGAACTGATCAAACAGGGAGCCCTGTTAAGACTTGTTCAGGACCTTGGCTGTTCCCTAATGAAATAAGAACTTACCAAAATCTTTCCGACAAAACTTTTTCCTAGAAAGACCGACTTTCTTGCACTGGGAACAGGCTGTAATAAAATAATAAGAGGTATCAAGCAATCAAACTCGCTGTGAAAGTTCAACAACAGAATCAGACAAAACAAGCTCTGTTTTTAACTTATTCATTTTAGCCAATCTTCAACTTACTAAAGCAAACTACTTCTCCAAATACATTTGTAATACAAGAAGAAGAATAAAAGAATAACTTAATTTATCCACGTATCACCAAGGAGCTGAGAGCTCGTTCAAACGTGAACGTGTAACTTGTTACGAATAAAATGAACTATAAAAACTACTGAAATGAGATAAAAATATTAATAAGCTATATATTATCTAATTTACATGTAATATATAATTTGTAAGCTGAAAATTCATGAGTATGTTGTGGACTAGCATGCCTATCAGAGAGAGGAAGCAAAGTGAAGAATGATCATCGCAGTAAATTTTCCAATTTAAGCAATTGGAAAGAAGAAGCCTGAAAAAATCAAGAGAGGAAGAGAGAGGAAGCGTTCAGCCCAACCACCCCAGATATATAACAATCCCGCAAAGTTAAATCCGCGCCGGCATAAACAATTTTAAAGCTCGTCTGAAAGCGGCTAAGTCCGGACATTCCCTAAATCTAGTAGGCAAACAATTCCAAAGCTTAGTAGCTAAATATGACGATAACTTGTGCATAAATTCCGATTAAGTTAAAAAATGGCAGCACGAGGGCGTGTGCCAGACCCCATAAAAATTAAAACGTTAAAATACTTACTTAGAGATTCCGGACCCTGGCCACTTAAACAATATGTATAAAATAACTATATCTAATGACTGAAATTGCGTCGGTGTCTCTAGGTTCTGTAATTCAGCTAAAATAAAAATAGCTTACTCGAATCCTTGGGCTGTATTGACATAACTGTGTTTGGAGTTTCTGAAAATAAAAAAAAACACATAAAGACAAAAAACATAAAAATAAGATAACCGGTTGGTGAGCTTTATGGTCTTATGTCCCAGCCTGGACGAATAGGGCGAGTGAGTGATTGAGTGAGCCTTACATTTGGCTTCTCACAGAAGATTTACCAGCTACATAACGATATGTAGCATAACATATGATTTCAGATTTACATATAGAGATATCTGTGAAGGCGATGTTCCCAAGAACATGTTCGTGAGAAGTATGTCATCAAACAAGAGTAAGGAAGGCTGAAAACACAACTGCGTCCTGCAAAAGGCTCTTGTTTGTGTTTAGTGAGGCTACAATATTTTGGAAAAAACTATGTTGCCGTAATTTTATTGTGAAGTATATATGAAATAATTCATATTTGTACTGCGGATATAGAT
>CM042751.1:30803685-30811185 GCA_022496165.2 Catalaphyllia jardinei
GGGTTTAGTTTCGTCTGCAACGCAGACTATGTGCTCTCCGGCCCTTCAAGAAATTAGTACTTGCAACTTGCTGAGTAACTTTAAGGGAATTGATGAAAAATTTCTGACAACTCTCTAAATTGCATGTGCCAGTTATAGATCTTATATAATTTGGGCAGCCGAGAGAATTTTGAAATCGTTTCTTAAGTCCTTCTAATGATCTATACGGGGAGGCTCCGCCCGAAAGGGGTACCTTTTTCAGGAGGGTAAGGATTTCACAAGTTGAGGTATATAAAAATGTAGAGAAATCGGTCATTTAGGTATATAAAAGGGCCTTCAATTAAAATATTTCGAATAGGCGCACCTAAGGCATTCCTTCTGGTAATGCTTGATATTCCGTAATATTGTTCATTAACTTCATTACAAGGGCCTAGAACGGGGCTGGAGTGTTCTAAAGTAGGTATTTGAAAGGGGTATATTTTCTCAATAAAAGGTATATAAAAGGGATACCTTTTCTGCCAAAATGGTATCAGATAAAAGGGTAAGGGGTTGGACCTTGGGGCGGAGCATCCCCGTATTAAACGTTATTAAGTACCCTCCCCACCGGGCTAAACAGTAGAATTGAGCAGTCCTGTTACTTGTTAACACTGTGCACTCGACCGGGTGCTGGGAAAATAATTGGATAGATGCTTGAATTGGACTTAAGCACGGTAGCAAAATTTAAAACAAAGCTAAACAAAAGATGAAGTGTTTAGTCATATTCTGAGGGATTCCGCTATACTTATGACTGCGCTAGCGCAGTTTGTTAGCGGATTTCGTTTGATACAGTCAATTTGTACCAAGCATTAGCCCATGCTCGTGCCAAATGGCTAATTGAACACGAAAAGTTATGCCTCTCATTATGAGCCCAGAACCGTACATATTAGTTTGAGGTTCCTCGTGCCTTGGCTTTCTTTGTCGACCTCTTGGTCTGTTTTCACAACAATCAAGGTAAATTGTATTACTCCTTATGAAAGATATACGAAGATATTCATTGCTTTGAAACTTAGTCTCATTTGTTTGAAGACCGATCGTATCAGCAAGCTCGGTGAAACTAACAATGAATTCGATGATAATGATCGTGTAACTTCAAAACTAGCCTTCATTCAGACCACCCAGATGCTCTCTAATATTTATTTTATGTATCGTATTGCTTAACCTGCTTAACTTTGGCTAGACAGTGAGCAGGTTGACGTGCAGTCTACTGACAGGCAAAAACCTAAGCCTGTTCCAGGCTCTCTGTCAGGGGAGGATTGAAAAAGTGGGCGGGCGACAAGCGGGCCCTGATACCGCTTGTCACCAGCTCGTTTTTTCGATCTTCCTCACTGACCGAGAGCATGAAACAGGCTAGCGAAAAACGCGCCAAAAAACAAAGAAAACAAAGCACAAATATAGGAAAAGGGGTAAGTCTGGGTATGAGTCAAGTGGCTCATCAGACCGGAGCTTATCCCGGGGTTTCAGTAACATGAAACGATTAGGAGTATTTCTACTCCCCCGCCCCTGGATGGGATGCTAGTCCATCGCAGGGTTACCCGCAGCATTAAATTCGCCGGTACCCATTTATATACCTGGTAGGAGAAAGGCACTGTGAGAGTTAAGTACTGGACTATTATTCATCCAACAACACAACACAATGTTCCCGGCCAGGGCTCAAATAGGACCGCTCGATCCGGTGACGAGCGCACTAACCATGATGCCATCTAGCCTCATTTCCCAAACCAGAAGAAAAAGCTCTTAAATCTCTAACATCCTGTATATCAAAGCGCCGAGTTCAATAATTTTTCAACAGGCATTAGAGATTGGGATACCTGCGCGCGCCAACGCAATCTTTAGAAGTAAAGTAGCCATAACCCTGTCATCAAGAGAATATCATCATAATCTCTTGCTATCATGCAAACAAGAGAACATGATTATAATCTCTTGCTATCACATAAACAGACAAAGGGAATGAGAACACGTTACACTGTAAGGAGCAATAATTCCATTAGTACTGTGGTACAGAAGCTGTGTCAGCGCTACATTTAGCAAACAACAACTAAACAATTCAAACGGGCGCGTACGGATTTTCGCTATTAAAGGAAATTATGGAAATCGCTACCAAGAATAAATATTATTTTACCTCAGAGTTAGAAAGGATGAATAATAGTCCAGTAACACAAGTCCCAGAAAATTTTAAACACGATTACTTACGTTTGCAAACCCTTCTGTGAGTAATGTCCTTTGTTGGATCTTTATAAAAGCCTTCCTTGCAGTAATGGCAGAACCTTCCCGCTGTGTTGTGTCTGCAGTGAATACAGACCCCTCCACTGTCGCCTCCAGACAGTTTAAACAGCTCCATATTGAACACGCACGCTTTTGCATGCAAGTTACAGTTGCAAGCTAAATGAGGAAAAAGGCAACAGTGTTCTAAATTAGCGGACTACACAAGAAACAAGATAAATACAGAATCTATAACCTGGCCTATTTATTGTTTATTCTTTATTTATTTAGAAGCACACATGCAGTACAACAAGCAGTACACTATTTGAAAGTTTGCTTGTGCAGCAAGGTAATATAAAGTTCATATTTCGTTGCAACTCTCTCCTGTTGGCTCAACATGATTGATACAGGTCAGTTGAACCCGTGGACGTTTTCACACTATTGTGGTACAACTGGAATCCCAAAATATCTTTGGCTGAAGAATATTGACAAGTGATAAATTTGAAAATACCTACTGCATACCGTTTCCTTAATTTCTTGATGTTCCAGGCCCAGTTCACACTGAGAATAGGTCTTAGAATCTAAAACGCTCTTCACTTTTCTCTTTCTTTCCTTCATCTTTCTCGATTATTTGGTGGCAATATATATAGCATACTTACGCGCAGGATGTCAGCAAAACTGAAGTATTTCGCACCAAATATTATATTCAAGCTATGGTGGCACATTTTCTTTCACTGTTTCGCGGAGGTTTTCTGGGCTTCTCAGCTCAAAACAAACCTGTAGTAACCTTGGTGGTCACAGCAGGCCAGAGTTCATGACTCAGTAATAAGTATCACAGTAGAAGAAATTCGCCCTGCTGGAAATTTTCTGACGCCTTTTAAGGCGGCAAGAAAAATCGTTAACTGAAAATATCTGTTTCCAAATGATCTATTATTATCTCGGCCATGTTTAATTTCCTGCTATATTCTTCATTATATGTCGTTCAGCCGGATACGGAGGTGAATTGCCACTAGGATTTATACAATAGGTGGCCTTTAAAGGAAATACCATCACGAAAAGATATTTTCATCTATTTTTGCAGCATGTGTTGTATTCTTGTGAAAACATGTTTTCTTTTTCCTTATTCTAAAGCTCATGTCTTTCAAGACACCTCTCAGGGACGCGAATAACAATGCACACATAAGAGACAAACAGGCTACAGGCTATTGCTTGTCTGTAGGCCGCTTTCTGTCCGCTTCGGTGATTTATGATTTCTTGCCGCCATGAAAAAACCTTCGGCTGTTCCGACTCGGTGCGACAGACGGTAACACACCATTAATCACTGCCCACTTCTTATTAGACTAGTGCGCGTCTTGCATTGCACCGACAAACTCAGGCAAATCATGATTTTGCCGAGCGAGGATAGATCCTTTAAATGACAAGTGAAGCCGCAAACTTTCTGCGGCTACTGAAGTTGTTGAACACCCGTCAAAGCTAGCGGAAGTTAAAAACGTGTACATTGAAAACATAAAAGCACAAAATGAGTAACCGCGTCCGCCATTTTGGATACTACATGTACAACACAAGATCGCTCATACGATAACACGTGGCCAAATTTCACTTTTCTTGTTAGGGAGAGAAACGTATTGAGAAATGAAAATTAAAATCGGTTGCTTTCTTTACTTGTAAGAAATTATGCCTTTACAGTGTGCGAATGAGCCGCCCGTGTTGTGGGGCATTTGTTATTCGCTTATCCGAGTCGCAAACAGAAAGTTTTCATAAAGCCGGAATGTTTTTCAGAGTTTGTCATTGTGGATGTGATAACTCCAGGGTGTTGTTATTCATAGCAAAACTAATACAGTTTGTCATGCTTTGTTATGTTGTAAAGTAGAAAAGCGGAAATCTCGGTCACTTAATTCTGACTTCTATAGATTTTGTAACACTTGTTTATTCCTATAATGATCTTTCCAACCATGGAGTTAACATTCTAGTGAAATTAAATGCATATGCCCTGAATAGAAAAGTTCAGAGACTTTACGAAAGCGCATCTGTACTGCTATAGAAATACCTCATACCCCATTCAGTCAAAAGTCACACTTTTACAAGAAACGTAAGTCTGTCCTTGGAACTGTATACCATAATTAAAGCATTAGAATTTAAAGCATGCATGTCGTGCTTCAAATTACCGTATATTTCATTTTTACCAATCAACAGACCCTGTATCACTTATGATATACCGTATATGTATCACTCCGGCTATGAAAAGTACTGGGTCATACGCTGACTGAAGTTATCCAGGTTTATGACAAATGCCGCCTTTTCTTACTTATTTTAAACTGAAATTTTTATACAACATGTAAATACAGCATTCTGGAATAAATAACTATAACTATACTTATCTACTCGTTCAAACGATAAATACACTATCACCATCAAAATCTTTGGGAGCCTAGTAAAGAGTAATAAAAAACTAGCCTTTATTTTCGTCTTTGCATGGGTAATATGATACAAGATTTTTTAAAATAGTTTGCTCTGTCGGATGATCAGAGAATTATCCTTAATTTGTCTCAATTATAGAAACTATTTCGTCGTCTCAATGGAGTCAGGCTCTAAGCGGTGCTTATACAAATATTTTCTTCTTTATTCATGCTTTGTTCTCGTCGTTGTGCAGAGTGATTTTCTTGTCGCCATCAAGACGCATTAAAACACAGGCCTTTGATCTTTTAGTGATATTAGTTTGAGTTCGCGGAAACCTGACAAATTCTTCGCATTTTTTACAAATCCGCGTTTCATATTCCCACTTAAAGTGTACAATCCTAAGAGTTTGACTAGAATTGTCGACACGGAATAAAAGTCTCAAAACAGTGCAAAAGACAAACCCGATATAGTTAAGACCGCGTAATCTTTAAAAAACCATTTTGTTTCTTAATTACGTCTTGCGAAGATCTTGGAGCATTAAGAACACTTTAAATTGCAGTTACTCTTTCAACCCTGGGGCGTTTAACAGGCAAATTTTCTAAAATGATCTCTATACTGTTTTGTTACTAAAACCTTTAGTCAATCGAAGAATGGTCATCTATCAAACGATCTAGCACTTTGTCAGATTACTTCCTTTATTGCCGTGATCCGCACTCTTGACTTAATGTGGATACAAGGCTGGAGGGAAGGAGTTTGTCGTTTTGGTAAGCTCCTTACTTACTTTTAAAATACATCGAAGATGGGTCTACGGCGATTTTTTTTGCGTTATTACACGTACCAGTTCTGTAATATAATCGCAATGCGTCAAAGCCGGTTGTTAATAGACAGGGAAAAAGCAGTCTTTAGAAGGTAACACCTCATTTATTGTCCACTAACTCGACATCAGACATTCTGGGACCTAACTTGATCCTTTGTATCTTTTAAGGATACCGCACGTTTTTCGCTGGCTGAGTTCTAAACCTCTAAAACAGTAACCTTTACGTTGGTAGCCTGTATCGTATTAAAAAAGAAATGCGAACCCTAAAACCACACAACCTATTTTATAAAACCTTTTTTTTTGGATTCACCCCAGATAAGCGTTGCTTTGCAAACGCTAATTAGCCCTAAATGCGACTAAATGTGGGCCGATGACAGTTATTACAAGTCTACACATAAGAGGGCAAATTAACAAATGCAAACATTCTCAATGGAACAATGCACCATCACATAAACAATCTCAATCGATATATATGTATACACGACAAACGCTAAGCGATTTATTAGTGCAAAAGGCTAGACATCATATCATAAAACTACGCTGAAAAAATGATTTAACAGCTTTACTTACCTACGCATTCATTTGCCGAGGTCTCGGTAGCAGGCCTCCACGGTCGATCATTAAAAAATGTCTTGCATTGCTCGCAGTTGTTGCCAGCAGTGTGGTGCTTGCACTCACACACTGGCTTGCCGTCACGGCTGATCGGACACCTGCCCGCATGTCCATTGCAACGGCAACGTCCACCGACTGCCAAGTCCGACACGGCGTAGTATTTATGCTCTTGCTTCTTGCTGACCGCGCTGATGCGGTTGAAGACAATTTTGATGTCAGTTGCACTGACCCACTCTTGGAGAACAAAGCTGGATTCGAAATCACTCGCTGAAGGTCTACCCTCTAGGGTGCTGAACGCAATTCTGCCTCCTTGAAGAGGCCTTATAAGATGCGCATCGGTGCAAAGCGCTTCCTGTTCATTTTCTCTGTCAGCAAATGCTTTCTTTGGTCTTCCATAGACCCTGGTGCATGAACCCGAATAGAACTGATATGGTCTCCAACTCTTGCCGAAGTCCAGGGATTTGTATATGGCCATAGACTCGGGTCTCGGCCCGCAAAACTGCAAGCTGATGTAAGTAATATCATAGGATTTTCCAAGCGAGAGGATGAGAGTAACGTTCTCTCGAGATTGCTTGGGATCCGCTTGCCAGCATGTCACGTTGTTTTGGTTGTGCAAATCAGTCAGGTATTTGACAGGATAAGTTTTGCTTGGAAACCTCGAGTCGCATACATGGCAAGTGTGTCCTCTCAGCTGCCACTTGCAGAATTTTCGGGGAGGTTTACCGCATGAGTGGCTTGCATAGATCCGTTTCCCATACGCCAAATTGTGAAATTCTGGTAAACATCTCTGTGGCCTTCCGTAATCATTATAACAGTCAGTGCGAGCGGACGAAGCTGTCACTGTCAAGAAATCGCTTTGGTGATAAAAGTTCGGAGCCAATATAAATAACACAATAAAATTAAACACAGATATAAAACACTGCGACTCCATTGTTAACGTGTTCAGGGCTTGACACGAGGGAAAAAAACAAGCAGTTGTTGACTTTCACTAAATTTTCTAGAAACGGAAATACCCGTAGTAGGAATTCTTGGCCGACGTCTAGTACTTAGTTGTTGATGATATTACGATAAACAATCTCAATCAAAGGAGATTTGGCTTAGCCTTGACTGTATAATATCAACTCGAGGTGCCAGTGTCGCCTGCACAAAAATCCTGTCAGGTTTGCGACGCGCTCCCAAACGCGCGCAGCCAATTTGCTACACGATTCTCTTCCCGTCACCTAATCAATCATAGGTCTTTTATGATCCAGCGGTGTTAGGAAGCAGTGTGTCCTGTTAATAAAAGAAAAGAAAAGATGCACAGTTATGCAGATGATGCCAAAACACACAATTAATCACTTATTGCAGGCCATTCATATTATAATTTGGGGTTAAAAGATAAAAGATAAAATCATAATTTTCACTCGCCTTCTCTTGACCTTCGGTAATGTAACTTGCGGCTTTCATCGGAGTTTGGA
>CM042751.1:30818685-30822327 GCA_022496165.2 Catalaphyllia jardinei
CTAGATGATGGCGAAATGCGAACTCGTGGTTGCAAGACCTTAAAACACTGCTAGAAAGAACTCGAAATGCTGCTAGAAGACGAGGAAACGCAAACCCCTGCTCGTAAGACCCTGAAGCGCCGCTCGAAGACCTCGTGGTTGCAGAATGACATCTACCCGACAGCACCTTGCGCACTTTCTGAAATATTACCCGAGACCACCGTGCGCGCCTAGTTTGATCAAATCGAGAGTTTTTCGCATACTATAATTTACTTACTTACTTACTTACTTACTTACTTACTTACATTTTTGAAATTTCTTAATGTATACACGCGGGGAATCCTAGGGTGCCTCCTCGGGTTTTGGCCTCTGGGCCAAAACCCTGCGGGGGCAATAATCACTTCGGCAAGCAGCATTGGTGGATATAATGCAGGCAGCTTCGACCTGCGGCCTCAGCTGCCTGCATTATATCCAATAATGCTGCTCGCCTTAGTAGTTATCTATTAAATACTAGCTTTTCAGCATCTCAGCTGGCTGATAGTTGCGCCTGATACGCCAGCAGCTGTAAAGTCAGTTTTCTTTCAAAGATTTCAGTGAAATGTATCTTTAGGCCCAAAAGATATAAAATTAACTGCTTCTTGTTTATTACAGGAGCCCTCTTTACAGTTAGGTTTTTAGTTATGTACTAGGAAAATAAAGAACGCGGATGACATCTCTAATAAATATGGACTAACCTAAGAGTCTTCAATTACCGGAGGCCTAAATTTGATATTTTTTCTTGTCCGAAGCAGCTATAGTTTATTATAGTTAACGTTGTCATCTCCTGTTCTGTAGTTGAGTTAAAAAATATTTGATTAAGATTTGTTTTAATTCTTAAGGTAAAAAAGCGACAGCACAAAAGCATACATATGTGAGGACATATCAGTATATATTTAAGTGAAGAATTTTAAGAAAACGATCAAATGTTTCAATTTATAATACATGTTTTGACAGAAACATGTTTTGTCATCCTCAGTTATACAAGTAAAAAGCGATGGAAGTGAATTTATTATAAGTAGAAAATGCTAATGTAATTAATAAATGATAACAAGAGAATGAAGCAAAGCTTGGAAGTGTGAGAATTTTAAAAGAGATCATTTTAGAATCAACACGGAGTTGACCCAAAGAGAGTTCTCTCTGAATATAAATAGCCTCTTTTCCCTTAAGCTGAAAACTGATGGAAGCATGATCCAAAACATGGAAACAATCTGCTGAACATCCATTTGGATCACGCCTCCACCAGTTTTCAACTCAAGAACAACCCTCTTTGAATCAACAATTACACCATGTTATTCTAAAATCATCTCTTTAATTCTCACACTTTCACGCTTTGCTTCATTTTGTTGTTACTATTAATTACATTAGCATTTTCTACTTATTATAAATTAAACTTCCATCGCTTTGTACTTGTCTAACTGAGGATGACAGAAGTTTCTGTGGAAAAATGCATTAGTATACGCTAGACAAAACTGTTCTGGATCGACGTTTTACGGCAAAAATTAAAACAAGCAAAGCGAAGAAAATTGTCTTAAATGATATTTAATATCACACATGGAGAGCTATTTTATATAGATAACACAAGAAAAACTTGTAGTTACAGCTTACCTAAATTTGCAGACTGAATCACAAAAGTACGGATCAAAAAACGTTATGGTTTACATCAACATTCTAGAGTTAGGCCAGTGTTGTTCTGCGTTAAGGGTTTGTAAAGTTTTTCGTGAATTCGACGAGATGGCACGAGGAAACAGCAATAATTCATCTAACTGAAAGCCAGGAAGATGCTAAACAGTACTATAATCCTGTGATACATCAGCTGTTTAAAGAATCAAACATTCAAGTTAAGATACTACCACTTAAGGGCGGCATGCCAAACCAAGCAAAGTTATTTCAAACTGTTATACAAGAAAATGTGCGGTATCGGCAAGCCTCTCGTTGATAAGCCCAGAAACAAGTCGGAAACGTTTCTAAAAGTACAAATAGCAGTTTCGGAGGTTCTTGGCCGACAACATATTAACACAGCAGTATTTTTCACATCTGTACTGTGCGAGGCGCGAGCTGACGGTAGCCATCTTCCAAGAACAGTTAAAAGACCTCAAAAAACATCTCTTTCCGAAGTCTTTCTCCTGCTTTCTTTTCAAAATCTCGACAAAAAGAAAATCCACCAGCATGTAAACAGCTTCTCTCCACAAATGCAACAAATGCAACGCTACAAAGAGCACATGGCGGATCCGATCCGAAATCGCCTAGATCCGACGCAATAACGAGTAAACAGGGCTACTGACGTACCCAGACTCTTATGAGGCTGGAGTACAAAATACATCACAGTAAATCTTTTTTCTCAGAAATCACGTGATTTTGCATAATTTTGTGGCTCACTTACCAAATTTAGAAGGGCTGTAACACAAGAATTTCTTGCGTGATCCATATGAATTAAAATAAGTTTCCATGTGAGGAATTTAGTACAGTTTATTTATGATTTTCCTGTCCTGAAAAGCCGGGAGAGTCTTCAATTACCGAGTGAATTTTGATATTTCTGTTTTCTTAAATAGTGTTGAACTCCAGTGTGTAGTTGAGTGTAAAATAGTAGTAAGGTTTGCTTTGATACATATTGCAAAAAGAGGCATGTAAACCAAAATTTATACCTATCGTCAACTACTTGTGGTAACTCAAAAATGTAAACTTTCTTAAGATTAATTTAAAAGCTATTTCATGTACTTTTGTACTTTAATAAAATGGGAGTCTCAAAGACGTTGTACTTCCAAATGCAAGTGCCTGGACTTTTCCGAATCCAAATAAACCGGTCCAACTTCTAGCAACAAACAAGCCCACGGCTGGTTACCCAGCGGGTTAGAACAACTGTAATTTTATATTTTGAAGATGCAGGGAAACTTTCTGCAGATTTCCAAGCTTCACTTACCAAACAAGCTGCTGCAGCGAAACTAAAGATTAAGTAAAACTGAAAAATATATTACTTTTACAACCAACAGCCGCACAACCTCGTTCCCAGGGCCCTGGGAACGAGGTTGACTGCCGCGTCAAGCAAGCAGATAATGAATTTGACAGGTTTCAAGTGGTAATTTGCATGAATTAGTTGCACGCACACGGCGATGCAACCTGTTCTTCTGTGTTCTCGATCTTTGCTAATACTCACAATATTTTCATCGTGTCCCTAGAGTGTGACTGAACAACCGACCGAGGCCCCGATTTTTGGTGTTCACCAAAGTTATTTTTGGTATAAACTCCTTACTATTCTTTTTAATACTTTCTTAGCTTTAGCCGATAGTGAAATAACGAAACAAGGGTGACTTCTTCTGTTATCATATCTTTTTATTTTGTCGCAGAACGTTTCAATTAATAAAACGTGGATATCGATAATCACCGCCGAAAAAAATTACTCCACATCCTCCTCTTTCCATTTTTCATTTTTCATTTTCTTTTTTCATTTTCCCTTTCCCCGTTCCCCATTCCCCATTTCCCGTTCCCTGTTCCCCGTTCTCATTCTCCATTTCCTGTCCTCCATTTCCCGTCCTCCATTTCCCATTCCCCGTTCTTCGTACTCCGTTCTTTATTTCCCATTTGCCATTTGCCATTTCCATTTCCCGTTCCCCGTTCCCCGTTCCCCGT
>CM042751.1:30822337-30827337 GCA_022496165.2 Catalaphyllia jardinei
TCCCCGTTCCCCGTTCCCCGTTCCCCGTTCCCCGTTCCCCGTTCCCGTTCCCGTTCCCGTTCCCCATACGCGTTTGTAGTAACATTCTATATTTGTACAACGATGCAGCAGTTGGCAAAGAAGTAAGTCTGTTTCGACCAGAAGCTATGAAAAATTCATTTTCTTGCTTTGAACTCACCTACTTCACATAGAGCTTTTAAAGATAGCAAAATAATCTAATAGAAAGTTTAAAAACATTATCAAATAGTCTTGGACTCGTTTTGGGCTGACGATTACCATATTCCCGGAAAAGTGTTTTTATTTCGAAATGAAAAACAATTTCTTGAAATGGCTTTGCGAATAATGAACAAATTCACATATAATTACCGGTTGCCCACAACTGCAGACGTTATTTTGCATTAGTTTAAAGAAATGTAATTAAATAGTTGCTAATTTTTTCTAACAGCTTAATTTAACACTATAAAAAATACCAGCAACGCATGTTGTAAAAAGCTTTGATTAATTACTGCGATCCTGTTTTTTTTTTCATGTTGATAGCCGCTTGCGCCTGTGCGTCATTAGCAAAGGTTTCCTTTATTATAAATAACTGATTATAATTCCTTAGACTGATCATTCGTTTGGGTGAGATTGTTTTAGCTGTTGTTGATTAAAAGTCCTCAGTCCACGGGAACGAAAAAGTAGATAAAAATCTCTGTTATGTAGGCCTTAAGCTTGGTTGATAACTTACAACTACGTCTTAAATTAAATACTGATATAAGGGAATCAGGTCATGTCTCGAATATTATGTTTATATTTATTTAAATTTTCATTTTGTTGTTTGTTGAGTCTATCAAGCGTTATCATACGGTGTCAGAATTCAAGAGAAGTTAAAATTTGGCGGCTGGTTGAATGACGAGTTTTAAAATGAAATAGGAAGTAATCTGAGTATAGTAGTTTTTCAATTAAACATCGCAGGAGAATATGCAAAACAGACATTTTTTTATTTTTATTTTTGCCGACACGAGTATATCTTATAAGAATGTTGCTTTACACTTTTGAAGGTTAAATTCCGACCCGTACAGACTGCATATGTTAAAAAGGTGATCGATTATAATCCGACTGCTGAAGGTTGCCAATATTATCTCGGATGAATTTTTCATGTCATTATCAAAGACTCTGTTAAGACCTAGTCACGAAATTACCATAATTTGAATAGGTTTCCCATTTCGATGCAATTCATTTGCTCAGACTGAAGAGGGGGGGGTATTGATGACTGCAAAACAAATTGAAATGGAATGATTAGCTTGGCGAAATGCTCCGAGAAACCACTAATTATATTGCTCGTAGCCAACCCCGCGGAAAGTACTTTCATCGCACCTGTTCTGTTGTCAGTTGGTTTCAAGTCCTGGGTTTCAACAAGGCGGACACAGAGCTTTAAAGTTGTTCTACAACGTCCAGCACAATCAACGTAATAAGGCCGGTTCCGTCTTCAATTTAAAGTTTTCAATTTGAAAAAGCCGCTTTAGCATTACTGCAGAAGTGAAAACTTGGATTAGCAGACCGTTAACCTGTAAACATTGAACCTACTGCAAAATTTAGTAGCGAAAGAAGCTTAAATTACGGCATCTGCGGTACATAAAGTCTACAACAAACATCTTTGGGACGAGTCAAAATAGCGTCTGTTTTCGGAGGATAGAGAAATATTTGTTCCTGAATCGTGATGGAAAATTGCACGGCTCGTCAATGTGGAAATTCAACATCAACCTTAAATTTCTCCAGTTTCAATGCGAACTTCTCTCCAACGAATGGCTCAGGTTCGAATTTAAATTCTTCTCTTGTCGATGAGTTAAAGCTGGGATTTCAAGTTTTAATTTTATTGTTTGGAGTAGTTGGTAATGCTTTGGTGTTCATTGTTTTAAAACTGAAAAGCAAGAAATCAATAACAGACTTCTATATTCTAAACTTAGCTATTGCGGACCTGGGCATTTTGCTGTTGTCATTTCCTCTCGTAGCTGTCAGAGAGAGGGCGCCTTTTGGTTGGCCTTTTGGAGGGTTTGTCTGTCGTTCCCTATATCCCATCCCCGATATACTCCAAGGTGCGTCCGTGTGGTGTATTGCAGCCATTGCCATAGAACGACATCGGAAAATATCAACCCCGAGAAGACATCATCAAAACAGACTCGGTAAGACTTTACTGAAAAGAAACGTGATTGTTTCTAGCTGTCTGTGGTTTGCATCATTTTTGATTTTTTCCTTTCCATTGTATTTTGTGGTTGAATATCTCGAGCTCCCGACAGGAGGTAGATGGTGTGGCCCTGTTTGGCCTGCATGGGATCGCGAGTGGGTCCTAGCGAGAAGTTACATAGCTCTTTTGACAATATTCTCGTACATCGTGCCACTTATTGTCATTTTGTGGACATATCTGGCGATATCAGGCACTCTACATCGTAGCAATGTATCCCTTAGGAGCAATCGCAAGGTAGATGATAAAGACTGTTGTTCTCTGAGGAATAAAAATTTTCGTCTTCGTCGAAACAAACGAGCGACGAAAATTCTAACACCAATTGTCGTGGTTTTTGCGATAACGATGTTGCCTTACAGCATTTTACGCATTACTGTTGTAGCTTGGACGGAGATTGTAAAACAAAACTACTATGAAAATCTTCTTTATGTAGTCGCAGTATTTGTCATGCTAAATTCTTCTGCGAACCCCGTTATCTATTCTATAGCTAGCAAGGATTTTCGCAGGAGAATAAAAAAATTATTACAGTCAAGAAGAGTCAGTCGAAAAGATTGATTTTCGGTGGTGTCGCAATATTTTCGGAATCATGAAAGTACATTGATAACCATCTCGATCTGATTCTGTAAATTACCTTTTAATACCAGAGAAATACAGAGGAATGCTGTTAGCTAGCAACATTTTAGCTGCGTTTTATATTTAAAGAAGGACATCTTTCAGCTGCGTTTTTGAATTGTTCCTTGTGGCTGAGGGAAGGATGAAATCTGAATCTGGAAAATATGATTTTGAAAAGGATCATATGTAAAAAATTATACGACTTTTTCTTTACAAATTTTCAGTAGGATGGACAGTCTAAGCCTAAGTCTAACCCTTTTGAGGAATTCTTAATTTACGAGCATTTTTGAAGACAAATCGCGGTAGCTTATTCAACTTGTGTGACATAGTTAATTAATTATGATATATTGCACTATTCACAGTAGTGCCAACTAAATAATAAATACTTAGTAAAAGTAAATTTATATTAAGGACGTTTTCGCTTAATTGCTGTTTGTGCGCATCGTTACTGCGCACACAATCCTCCGTAGGAAAAAGAAATGGCGATTGGTACACTTAGCCACTCATAGTTCTTAATACACGGAAACCTTAACACGTTTCATAAAAACGCGCAGAAACGGTTATAAAATCTTCAAACCTAGAGTATATGTCCTTAGCACAGACAAAAATATTGTAAAAAGTAGGCTTTCTTTGTGCCTCATAGGCTGTGTTAGGTTCGTAAGGCATTGTGGTGAGATGTACAGCCGCCAGGGGATGATTTTTCCCCACGGGGAATTCACGTCAGAAGATGTCACACCATGCCATGCGTCGTATGCACGCGCATTGAGGAAGAAAACGATTTTATAATAAATTTGCGTGGATTTACCAAGCTCGGGCGCTTGTTTATCCTTGTTTTCTTTCGGTTGAACTTTTTCTTTACAGCTTGTCAACCTTTTCGTAAAAAAAATAATAACAATCTGTAAAGTAGGATTTTACTCTGTTACTACCCTTTAAATTATTTTTCTAGCTTTACGATGTTTGCAAATTTCTTCCAGTTGAGGGTTAATGTTCATTAAGAGAATGTCGCCAATTGCAATTATTTATGCCAGAGATAGATACACTTAGCTGAAATGTGGCCAAGAAAGATTGTGTCTAGCGATTCCTTTTCTTTTTGTGGATGCAATCGCTTAGCTATCAAAAATATATTAAAAGTAAAATCCACAGAGCCCACGCTGAGTTTTGAAGCCCATTATATTTTCAAACTCGGGGTATCCGTTCACTGGGATTGCCTTTAAAATAAAGGAGGCGACCTACAATTTTTTTGGTATCTTCGACTGACATCACTTACTCATTAAATGCTTTCGAAACGTGTGACGGAGTGAAGTGTAGCAAACTTTCGTGCAAACGTCCTTAGGCATAAGCATATATCAATCGAAATCATTAATAACTGTTTATCTATGCATTATGTAAAATCAGCAACTCTGCTTGGGATCTAAATAAATGTTATCTTATGGTAGCACTAATTATTTCCAATCAAAGAAAACATCACAATGATGGAATGTTAATTACAGGTTAATCGCACGGGATTTACCTGCGCGAGTTCACTAAAAGTGAACGAGAAATTTCAATACCGCACGGGGTGGAGTTCATTGTTAGTGAACGAGTACAGGTAAATCCCGATAATTCAGGAGCCATGAGTGCGTTAACATTTTTACTATTCAAATTTAATACACTGCAAACAAAAATCGTCAAATTTTGACTCAGCCGAAGCCATGGTGCAATGACAGTTGTGTGTTGAATTTACACCACGATAATGACGTCAAGGAGGTTGTCTCGTCACAACCCAGTGTCACGTGGTACAAATCAGCCAATCAGAAAATCGGAATTCGTACAGTGTATGAAAGTTTAATGATAAGAAGAATTAAACAACACGGCTTCAACATAACTGATCATATGATTGATGCCAAACCAAGGCGATCAACTAGAGCTAAGATTGACGAGCTTTGGCAAAGGTTAAAAAGAAGAAAATGTCGCTTCTCTATCAGCCAAATATTGTTGCAACTGTCACGATCACATGTACCAGCCTGAATTTTCAGTTCCTGATGAGTGTCAAACTTCTCTTTAGAATTGACGGAAAGAGGAAGACAGGTGTATTCCTTAAGCAGCAAATAGGACAACGGCCAGTAAAAAATGATTTTTTAAAATCACCTTGCCAGGAGCCATTATAAAGCGACTATCAAACTATATC
>CM042751.1:30834837-30871776 GCA_022496165.2 Catalaphyllia jardinei
ATCCACTGTTCCGTTCGTTTCTCGACAAGTTTTTCCAAATTGAGTGAATGTTCTTCCAGCATGTAGATTATTTTATCCATGAGGTTTTTCCTCAACAAAGACATAAGTACAAGTCAATATGTAACACACAAAGACAACAGTATCGTGCAAGGTGCATAACTGATTTGTAAAAATCTGATTAGGAAATCACTGTGAGTATTTCTTAATCCCCCTCGATGGGCATGCTAATCCATAACAGGCAATAAATTTAATGGTGGGCATCCACACTTCTTGGTGGACGGAGGTATTACGAAAGTGTCTTTTCTAAGAGCTAAACAAAATAATCGCCGAGCTGCACAGCTCGGCACAAAGATGACCTGCTAGATCTGGAGTTCTTCGCGTTAACCATTAGACTATTCATTGCCTCCCAAACAAATACAAAAGAATGACCAATAAAGTTAGGAGACATCGGGCACATCAATGAAAAAGTGTTTTGCAACAATATGTAGTTGCGAAGCTTGTTACATTAGGTTACACTGCATTCCAGTATAGAGTACTTCGAATCTAGCGACTGTGCCATGAGGAGTATTAGTATATAAACAGCTTTGCCATACTTTCCTCCATGTAGTTTCTTCAGTAGCTTACGAATCTCCCAAAAGTCAGGTCTTTCCTCTGGAATCTCCCGCCAGCACATTCTCATCACGAGGTGTAGATCCTCATTCGCTATGTTAGTAGGGAGAGGAGGGCGAAAAGGAGGTGTGGTACAGGCTGAAACGCGCCCTACAATTTCTGGAAGGGAAACAACCAATCAGATTGTTATAAGCGTCGTGCCAGGTCATTAAAATGATATTGTCTTTGCCTTACATTATGTGACGCCTTGTCACAAAAGAGATAAATACAGGCACAGCCTGTCTTTGCAGGTGCAGCCTGTCTTTGCAAACCTATCAAATATGGAAATAACTGTACTTTTGATACTATCATGTGCGGTAAAGTCCTGCCTTAATATCATTTCTGATGCATCAAATATCGCCTTAACTTCATATTTGCATTCTTTTATTCTTGCAGATTCATTTCTCCGAGGAAGACCTCAGAAGGCGGTCAAATGAATTGATTTTCTATTTTTGAACGTACTTCTGTTAGACGTTTCTTAAAACGCTTCTCAGTAAGAATTATTATGTATACACAGATTTCTCAAGTTTTTGTATACATTATAGGTTATAAGAAAGCAATTTATACATAGTCTGTCTCATAGCATGGTTGTCATATGTGTTGGTATGGAATGTTGCAGCCTGCATGTGATAATTTTCCTACCTTCTGATTCTAGGTGGCAGTCACTATATGGCAAGTTTCTCGTCTCTAACTCGTGAGCGATGATTGCAAAACTATAAACATCTCCCTTCGGAGTTCCCATGTGACGTTTGTCTTTTTGACGCAAAATTTCTGGAGCAGTCCACAACAACTCTGTAAATGATAAAAACAGTTGTCTTACTATTTTAAACTAAGAGACTATGACCTAGATTTAAGTCTCCTTTTTTAAGGAGCAAAGTCACGGTTCAACGGTTTGAAAAGTTTAGCCTAAATTTTTCAAATTTGTTGTTTGTAATCCGTGTTAATCTTCTCCATCCTTAACCATCCTGGTTCCTTTATAGTTTATTATTATCTCTTTGATGTTTTCCTATCTTTGTAAAGTATTATTTTCAGGTTTCCTTCAATTGAAAGGTAATTATTGTGATGGTCAAAATAACTCAAAATACTGACTGTGCTCCGTTAAAGTTAATACTGGAGATTAGGATTTCCACTGAGTTGTATTTGGTCAGTTGCAAAGCCTGGGACACTGACAAACTAGTGAACCAATCAAATACATGAAGCCAGGGTAACGCGCGGGGAAAATAAAGCGTGAGCAACCGCGTCTGATTGGTTGAGATAAGTGACTTGGTAATGCAAGTAAATAAGAGCATGCGCAAGACTCTTAGACTCTTCGGTGAAAACCGTTCTATCATAATTTTTTTTTATCTTAGATGATTTTAATTACTATAGATATAATAAAGGTCTTCGAGAGTGAATAATTTCGTCGTAAGTGCTGAATTACAGACAGGTTAATGTTGCATTCCATTTAAGGATGTAATTTTTATTTTCTAACAAATTTAAATAATTTCAAATCGTACTTGAGTAATTCAATTGATAGTCGCGTCCCCTCACACTCAACTGCTGGCTGGGAGACTTAAACTCTCTAAGTCCATGGTCTGTGATCTTTAAAATCCAGCGGCTATCAACCACGCAGTTAGAGGAAGTGAGATGTCCATGAAACTTCAGGTCTACACTGTGAAGGTATTGCATACCCTGGAGAAAATAAGACAAAGAAATAGTACACCAATGATAAAAGAAAAATAATGAAAAGATACCAATAACCAACCAACAAACAGATCACATACCAAAGGATAAAAAAACTAAGAACCGAAAAAACAAACAAGTAATTATTATAATCAACGTTAGTAGCTATAGCTTAGGCAAATATTGCATGTCAATGTAGGTCAAAGCTGTAACTCAGTACCTTTTTTCTGTTAATAGCAACATCTCAATGCAACATATCCCAACATTGTTGGTCCAGCATTTGCCAAACGATCGCAACATTTAAACGCAACAGATCGCAGAATTGTTGGGCACAACATGTTGCACGCGTTTGGCCGGCACCCTGTTGCAACGTGCTGCGACATGTTGCCAGCTGAAAATCGAACTAGTGCGCATGCCCAGGCGCAGCATTGTTGCACGAACTTGGCCAAACGACTACAAATTTGAAATTTGAGCCAACAACACACAACGTGTCGCAACATGTCGCAAAGTGTCGCAACACGTCGCAACAGGGTGGCCAAACGCACGCAACATGTTGCACCCAACAATGTTGCGATATGTTGCGTTGACATGTTGCGATCGTTTGGCCTGGGCTTAAGTCGCGTATTGTAAGTTTGTCGTGTTAGATGAGCAGATTGTAATGGGTAGATACGTAATGGGCAGAGGGTTTTGTAGCTGTAAGTCTGTAAGTTTAATTTAATTATTTGAGCAATTATACTTCTAGACAGGTTCGTCTCCTTACAGCTTTTTCTCAATTTAAGACGGCAGCAACACTATTAAAAAAAGATAGAGTCATTTTTAAGAAACAAACTGCAAACAAACTTCTACCGTTGTGATTTCCAGGATGAAAGAATGAATGAATATGTTGTCCAGCTTTATCTCTTCGTTCAGAATGATTTCCTGAAATAAAATTGAAGACAAAAAATAAAATGGGATACGAACGAAATTAGTGCACAAACATTAACAGTTCTCCTCACTGATATTTACCTGCAGGCTTCCTCTTGAACAATATTCTGTGAGAATGCAGATGTTTGAGGCTTCCACGCATGCGCCAAAGAACTGGGTCAAGTTTGGGTGATGAACTTCACGAATCTGTAAAGATGACAAAGTAAAGGTGCATTCAGCACATTAGCTCATCCTTGAAACCTTCTCCGGGACCGCTAATTTTGATGTGAGAGTTTCAATGACCATTTTGTATTGTAACGCCTTGATTAAAGACGTTTATAGAATCCAGTCATTAAACTGACCTGTTTTAGTTCAAGGAGCACCGTTCTTGTTAAGTCAACTTGATCCTTTTCGACTCGTTTTACAACTACGGGATTTCCCTGAGACGAAAAAGTTGAAACCATTATTCAGTTGGAAACGTGTCTTATTTCGAGCCTAGAGTTTTTAGGGATTTTCAAAAGAAAAAGGAAACTGATTGGTGTTAAGCTTGGACATCATCTTCCCCGATGATGATTAAAAAACAGCTAGAAACAGTAAACAAGAAATAAACAATATACAAGAAACTAAACAACAACAAAACGGACAAAATCGTATGACTATCGATCTCATTTTTGTGCTTGCATGGATGTATGCTCACGGTATCACAATTAAGAACGCCTGCGCCTGTCACAAACCTTGTAAATCATTGCCTTAATAATATGTGCTGGAAAATACCCAGCTTGCACACCTTATAGGTTCCCACAGTAATGCCAGTATGACTTCTGTTTGAACCAGATATCTAAAATAGAAACATGACATTGGTTATATTTATTATGAAGAAATATTATGCGACTCGTGGTCAACTGTGACATGGGCGTGTATATATGTAGGCCAAAAATCCAAGTTTGTCATCTACTAAATTTGCTTTATAAATGTCTGAAATAAGTTTTCTTGGAATCAATTTAATTGTTTAAAACGAAGCGATATGTAGGTGTGTATAATCAGCAAAAGAAAACTCGAAAGAGACACAGACAAAAAGAGAGAAGAGAAGAGAAGAGAAAAGATGAATTGAGAAGGGACCAGTGGCGGATCTAGGGGAGGGGCCCCGGGGGCCCGCCCCCTTATTTTGGCTAAAAAAGGAAGAAATGACAGGAGGGAAAAAGGCCAGCAGGGCAAGTAAATCAAGACCGTCCCCCCCCCCGCCCCCCCTTAGCTCAAGGTCTGGATCCGCCACTGGAGACGGAGAAGATAACAGAAGAAAAGAGAAGAGAAAGAGATAGAATGACGAAGCTCACAATGGTTACAACACTTCAATTCATAAATTAAAATATACTTAAGCCATACTTACTTAAAACTTTACACTACTAACAGTTGCACTGCTTCTATTACATTTACTTACAATGATTCTTTTAATGTTTCTACTTACTGAACTCTTACTGAAAAAAGAAAATTAAATTTTTGTCGCTTACACTGTTTTAATACATCATTGTACATCATACTTACATATGTGCATACACTATAATGACTTTTACACGGTGTTTAAACTACATTAACTTGCGCTACTTACAATACATATATTACAATACAATTACACTAGAAATTGAATTAGAGCTGATCTATTTACAACGTAATTTTATTGTCGAGTCACTAATGAAAATTGTGTTTTTTATTTAAACTTTCAAAAACTCATTAATACTTCATGAGCCTAACAGCCTATCAAAACACCGATAAAGCGTCACGTACATGAGCTTTATATCCCAATAAAACACTCTTCGTTAGTATTCTTTATATACAGAATACTGATAAGGCAGAGCTTGTTTTTTCTTGCCTGGTATGCTAATATCTTCCCCTCACAATTTGAACCTTTGTTCGGACTCCCAAGACACACGCTTGTTTAGGAATGTTTTTGAAGCCGTTCAAATGACTCGCAGCACGTGTTTTGTCGGGTCTAAAACCACTCGGCTGCGCCTCGTGGTTTTAAACCTGATAAAACACTTCTGCTCGTTTTTTAAACATTACACATAGGGTATTAATTTTCTAGAATTTAATAGATTAATAAATAAAAAGATAGCGAAAAGAAACAAATCAAAACACAAAGCTGGGAAGGACACAATACAATTTTATGACAGCAGAAAAAAATGTCGATTTGTTCCTGAATTTCTTCTCTTTATTATGACGGCAATGTATTTTTCTAGATAAATTTTGTCGCCTACAAGTGAGACAAAGTCATCGAATCGGTACTTTATGGTATTTAAAGCGTTAACATATAAGATATTTGCCCAAAATAATGAAATGGTTTAGGGCTAAACAATAGGTGTGAGAGCGAATAATTCCGAACATAACCTCCAGTTCTGACAGTATCAGTTTCGTATTACTAGAGGCTGAGTACCAGTCCTGGAATCTATTCCGAAAAGAACTTGCGTGCTTGCAGTTTATAAACAAATGGAATGTCACAGGGTCTGACACTCAGAAGGACAAAAGGAACAGGAGGGCGAGACAACTTTTTTCATTTTGTGTAACAAGCTATTCGTTGGTAAAATTCGGTGAATTATTTTGTATCGAAATATTGTCAATGTAATTTCTCTCGTGGCTTTGAATGGTACAGTGTAGGAGGTAGATTTTATTCAAGTCACTTTTCTCGACGCCAGACGTTAAAAGGTTTTTTTTTTTTGCTGGAGGTAGATCTTCAAGGTTAAGCAGGACACTGTATATTGCTTTGCGTGACAGTGAACAGATTAAGGTGGGAGGCGTAACTGGGTCTTTGGAACTTTCTTGCAATTTTTTCTTCCAATTTAGTGGAATAGAAGAAAAAATGCTGTTAGTAATATTGTAAAAAGTTACATTTTATATTAAATCTCTTGCAAAAAGAATCAAATGGAAGGAAATGACCCTCACAGAAGACAAAAAGGTCCGAGATTTGTTTTATTCCCGCTTGATACCAATTAGGAAAGAATACCATTTTCTTATTCACAATTAAAAATCGATTATTCCAGATGGGCTTTGAGAGAACCTCATTTTTAGTTTTAGGTGTGGCCGTTGCGATGTCTTGCCGGTAAAATATGATTTTTTGTAGAAAGCAGAAAGACAGTTATCTAGGTCAAGGAGATTATAATCATAGTTACATTTAAACAATTCTGAACCGTCAACATCGGCGAGGAGCGATTTTGGTATGTACTGCCATAGCGCATCTGAGTTCAAGAAGAGCAGAACCGTTTCACCCAGTTTAACTTAAGTGCTTGGTCGAAAAGGGAAATATCCTTCATGTCCAAGCTTCCAGCTGTTTATAAACTTAATATTATTACAACTAAAGAAATACATACCTCGCTTATGCTTGACAGCCTGGACATATTGATACCTATTGCAGGACAAATTACAATGTCTCTGTAGTTTACCTTCCATATCTGACTTGCAAGGTCTTTCTCAAACGCATGCTTCCTGAGAGGGTAAACGTATTATAAGCTCACAATAAGTACAAAGAACGATGGTACAATAAAGGAGTCGGTCCAAGAGTAAGGTAAAATTAATGGTCACTTGCGCCGTGATAAATACCCTCCGCATTCCTCTGTTACAATCCAGTGTTGTGAATTATACATTTCTGATATATATTTGTTATTACCATCGTTCCCTTCCCTTTAATTAAGATGAAAGTCCTAGGTCTACTTTAGAAAAGTGTGTCCAGTCGCGAGACGTTGTATGCCTTGGAGAAGTGTCTAGGCTCTTGTCCATTTTAGTACCTGTTTGTCAGCAAGCGTCTCATGACTCACAAAGAACGAGATGGAGAAATGTTAGCTATAAACCGCTAGTCTCCTTTCCCCAGTTAGTTCAAATTCGTCGACCAAGAAGTCAGTGGAACAAAGCAAGCAAAAACATGATAAGTCCTCTAAATCTCTCAGTTTTCGTCAAATATTTTGAATCTTGCTTTTTTCGTTTATTGGTCAAGGAACTAAGGCCAAAGATGGAATGCTAGTATTCCACTGGTCTTACCTGTAGTAGAAGATTGCCAAAAATGTGCTAACAACAATAAGCAACGAAACTAAGACAGAAGCTGTGATGTTTGCTATGGAGATCCTTTGATGTGCAGGACCTTGGATTTAGACAAGTCAAACAGCTGTTAATCTTAATTAATTAATTAATTAATTAATTAACAGAGAAATTACAACAAACATTATATTATGAAATTCTAGGAAAGAACGTAGACTCAGATGGGATTTGAACCCACGACCCTCCGTGATCGTGGGTTCAAATACTGGGTTAAAATCCCATCTGAGTCTACGTTCTTTCCTAGAATTTCATAATATAATCAATCAATCAATTAATTTATTAATTAATTAAATAATTTCTCTCAGTTACCTTGTTTTTCCAACCCTATCGTGTACCGGTAATTTTTTGAGATAATTCTACACCCCTGATATACATTTTATTGAGCTTCAAATTTACCATATAATGTCATTTTTTATCAGTACTCGAGTACTTATCAGTGCCAGTGTAGTAACTAAGGATGATGTCACATCATTTTATCCTCGTGCTTTAGTTGAAGAAGCTTGAATGAATGAATGAATGAATGAATGAACGTATGTATTTATATACCGCACATATCACATATCATGTCTCATGGCGGTTTACAATTCTTATTGAGTTAGATCGAACGTCAGCTTCTGAAGGCGCCTCTGGCTGCCACTATCAGTTCATATTTGATCTCACTCACCCACCCACCCAACCAACCCATACATGAAATGTTAGATGAAACTAGAGATAGAGCACCCCACCGGAAACTGCGTGCCCTACTCTTTTCGATAA
This sequence comes from Catalaphyllia jardinei, assembly GCA_022496165.2. Classification (NCBI taxonomy): domain Eukaryota; kingdom Metazoa; phylum Cnidaria; class Anthozoa; order Scleractinia; family Caryophylliidae; genus Catalaphyllia; species Catalaphyllia jardinei. The sequence continues at coordinate 30,842,887 of CM042751.1, forward strand.
GTGTGTGTGTTCTTCAACGTCCCCTGCTAACCATGTAAGCTAATTGCACTTATTCTTTGCAGTCTTTGCATTTTACACTTGCACTAATCATCTCTTGTTTTTGCTATCATGTTTATCAAGGCTTTAACACTCACTCGGTGAAGGTGTGGGACAAAGCTCGCCCATGAAGCCACATACAGGTCTGTCTGCTGGAGGAGATGTCCGTTTGACATCCGCAGACCACGTGATATTAATCCCAGGGAGAAGTTCAAGGATTTGGTTTGCATCCGTTTTATTTCGTTTAAATTCACCCACAGTCCTCATTTCTATGGTAAAAGAGAAAAAGTACTCTTGTACTGCTTAAACGACAATTATCGGATAAAACTGAGCAACGCATAGAGGTTGAACTCCAGAGCAGATTAGTTTGGTGCACTTGTTGTTAGTTGTAATTTTCTAGGACCTTTTCTAGTACCTTTCAGGTCGCTGCTTTCTGAGAGTCGCACGCTGCTTTTGCGATTGTAAAACAAGGATAGCTACTTTCTATTGCAACTTGGAGGTGCAGAGATTGCACAGTGGTGACGCCACTCGCCTCCCACCGCCGTGTCCAGATTCGGACCCGGCGTCAGGCGTGGCTTGAGTTTCCTGTTGGTTCTCGTCTTTGCTCCGAGGGTTTTTGTCCGGGTTCTCCAGTTTTCCTCCCTGGGTCCTCCCTCAGCACAAAAACCAATGCTCCAAATTCCAATTCGATCCGGAAACGAGAGCCACAGGTTTGTCAGCTTTGCTGTCAAGTGACACTCTCACTAAGTAACTTTATTATTTTGTTATTTGTTTATTTTAACTTACCACGCTCTCCGCTGTCGTTGTTAACAAAGTCAAGAAGTGTCATGTTGAATTCCACGTCTCCATTGTCATCCACATGGACGTCAAATCCAGCCATACCTGGCAAAACAATGAAATGTGACGTGTTAGTTGCTGTCGTCTGACTTTGCTTGCTTTGTCAGGGAACTTATAAGATGGTGAAAATAGTCGTTACATGGACATGCTAAATGCTGTGAGTCGTCTGCGGCAAAGAATTAAGAGTTAATTAATTGCCACTAAAAATAAAAGAAATCGTGACCATAGTGGAAAAAAAAAATCGTTTTTGCTCACACTTTGAAAGTTTAAAGCCCTAGGTAAGTAACTGAAGGAAATCAAGCGAGTTTTTTGAAATATCCAATATAAATCCCTGGCCAAACGGACCGGCTAGTAGTCGCAAGTGGATGCAAGTTGAACTTGTGTAGAGACTTGTCTGACTTGTGTTGGGTGGCCAAACGGTGAAAAACTTGCTTTGACTTGCGTGCAAATTTGACCTCGACCAAAGTGAGCCCAAGTCATCCCAAGTCAACGTGAGTGCACGCAAGACCTGGCCAAACGGAGTCGCAAGTAAATCCAATTTCTCAACTAGCGTCTACTTGCGACTCCGTTTGATCTGGGCTAAACGTCAAAAATTCACGACAAACTGTCATTGTACCTAAAAGCTGCGATTAAACTTCAAGAAAATTCGACATTCGCCGCTGTTAAACGTTCTTATTTTTCCTCAATCAAGATATGGTGATTATTCATTTCTTGTGTTTTCTGAGCAAACTGAGCACCGATTAAAGAAGACATACTTCTCCATTTAAAACAGTTTTTTTAAATATCAAATATTATATTAACTGTCATCGTACCTAAAGCTCAGGGCCGGGTTGTTCGAAAGCCGGTTAACGTTCACCCAGGGTTAAACGTTTTTCACCTCTAATGTTTTGTGTCGTTTGAGATTACTTCAGCTCAAAACTGAAGGGAAAAAAATATAAACTGAACACCTGACCAAAAAGTTACAAAACTGAAATCAAAATTCTCGCTAACGCTGGGTTAACTTAATCAGGCTTTGAACAACCCGGCCCTGATTACTTATAATTCGAAATTTTACTTTCCAGCTTTTTGCTACACAGACGTTTACATTGCTGTGAAACGTTCTCAACTTCAAATGTACACATTGATTGTTCCTTAATCAAGATATGGTGATTATTTTCAAGTCATTTCTTGTTTTTTTTTTTAGCGAACTGAGCACCGATTAAGAAGACATACTTTAAACCGCCGCCTGGTTAGCTCAGTTGGTAGAGCGCCGGACTGCTGTGCGGGGGGTCGAGGGTTCGAGCCCCTGACCGGACCAACACTCAGGGGAGTATAACTGAGGATAACTGAGGAGAACGTGCTGCCTTTGTAATTATATCTGCAAATGGTTAGACGTTCAGGTCTTCTCGGATAAGGACTATATATAGGCCCCGTCTCCTGCATGTTACATGGTTAGCAGGGGACGTTTAAGAACCCACACACTTATCGAAAAGAGCAGGGCACGTAGTTCCCGGTGTTGTGGCCTGACCTTGTCTCACGGGTTGGTGCTTCAAATAGGGATAACCTCACTGCACCTTTCCCCCTTGGACAGAATTGTCCAAGAAAAATTACTATGAACTATGAACTTTTCTAATCCTAACAAACTTAAAATTTAAGCAAAATTAGTGAGGAAAAAACTGACCGGTAGTGCCTCGACAGGGGCTCACATGATTATATATTGTGATGTCATCATTTTTGCAAAGCTCCAGTTTCAAAATGTTTTCTGTCCTTTGTTAAACCTCCAGGTGGGTGTTTTGAAATTCCTCTGGTGTAAAGAGTGTTTTCGAAAAGCTCCGTTTTCGTGTGTACGATAGGCCTAACGGTAAAAACAGAGCTGCATTTTTAAAATTTTCCTGGCGTATTGTGGACGGACCAAATCATACGTACACCAAGCAATGTTGATCTATCGATTTATTATTAATTCAAGACAATTTACTGCCACCTTCTTGTGTGTGTTTTTCAAATTTCTTAGCCAATTAAGAAGAAAAATTAACCAACCACTACAAGACACAGCTTCTTCACTTGTGGTAAATGCTCTTCCCAAAACTTAAAGGTTTTCAACTTTTCGGGTAACGGGAAATTTAACACCAATACGTCCAAAGCTTATATCCTCTTTTTAAAATAAGAATATTGTTTCTCCAATCAATACTAAATATTCTTATTTTTCTGCGATTATAGATTATAGCGTACGACTTTCCTGTTTTCGAATATTGTATTTGGTGTCTGGAAGATGTAAAGTTATTTTGAAGCCAGTCTCAGCGCATTTAAGCCTGATATGACGCATATAACTTCTTGCAGTGATGTTATTATTAGCATCATATGTTGCTTTGTGTTTAGTTTTGCCGTTTAGAGAAAGGAAGAATTTTAGTTTAAAACATATAATCGTGTTGTACGTATAAATTTTCAACACACCAAATTTTATGCTTATCAAAATCTCAGCCTCGGGTTTATTCTTAAAATAGTCTTAAGATTTCGCAAATTTTAGCCTCGATATTGTTATAAAATATTATCTTATTTAAAAAAGAGTGTAAGAGAGTTATTAATTGGGACAACACTCCCACCTTCCCCCCTACTCAAAATTTCTCGCTCGGTCTTGAAAGCCTTGTCATATCCTAATAACAGAACTGTTGCTAAGTCCTCTAAAGGTTTGACTTACTTTCAAATTCTGTTCTTTTCATATTATTAAACACAGCGCTTCCATTTCTTGGGTCTTGTTGCTTTGCAAATGTCTTGTTCAGTGCCAAAGCATACAAATACACGGCATCATAGAGATACACAGCATAACGAATTACCTTTAAAGTAAGGTAAAGCATGCATGTAATAAATACAGTGAGAAAAGTTAGAAGAAAGAAAAGATTGCTATAAGAAAGCTGAAGAAAGACGGACGTTTTAAAAATAAGGGTTTTGTGTTTCTTTTTAACGGCGTTTGGGTTCACTGTTTCATTGCGTTTGAGAAATACAATGTACTCTAGTGTAGTTTTATGTAACCGCGACCCTCGTTGTGTGAATTACGCAGTTTTACGCACTGCACATTAACCTACTCTGTTTGTCATATGATTTTAAGTTTCTAGCTCTGCCACTGCTTTTTAGATCGCCTGGAGCCCGCCTTCTTCTCTTCCGAAATATCTCATTCCCAAGCAAGTTGAGGTACAATTACCGCCGCAGTAGAACACGTAGAACACGCGGTAGAAGCAGCCTCGGTCCTAAATAATATCACTCCTGTTCATACTTACTTTGTTCGGGTTCTCACCGAGTCGTTTCCAAGGGAATGTCTTTGATTTCTCGATCACGCGCTCCTGGAACCTTTCGTACTTGGCGTTATTGTAAGGCCTGGGAATAAGTGTAAGTACCGAGTGCAAGGCTTCCTCAGCCTCAGTTTTGTCGACTTTACCACTGATTCCGTACCACCAGTAGTCCAGGCCCAGGTCCTGGTTAATGTCAGAAATCGTACTTACAATGTACACGTAGTCACCATTTGTCATGTCTTGCCTTTTGGCAGCCACCATAAATGAAGGAACGTATTCAGGATTTGCGGCAAGTATTACAACTGACAAAAAGAGTGAAGCATTGGTTAATTAAATACATTTTATAGATGGTCGGTTTCCTCATTTATTCACGTCGCTTGTAGCAGCTCTAGTTTTATACATTGCGAACCAAACGGGCGACGAATTTCAAGATCAAATAGGGAAAGACACGAGCATCAATTTCAGAAAACACGTTATCTTGAGTTAAGGTTGTACCAAATTGTAATTGTGAATTAAAAAAAAACTTGAGGCAGGCAGACTGTTTCAAATTCTTTTGTTGTCCTCGGAGAAATTTTCAATCAATTACGACTTGCTCTCTGAAAATTTTATCAAAGAGGAATGTACAATTCATCTGTTCATCTGTTGTGCGTTCTAGAAGCATCCGATGATAAAAGGCGCTAAGTCAAATTTAACACCGTTTTGACCAGAACACAGCAAACACCTCATGATTATACGTTCTCCTTTAGAGTGATAAGAATGGCAATCCGTCTCGGTCTTTGAATAACCTGCATTCTTCTGTCTTTTTTGTGACTTTTTTGGACTTTCTACCTCAGTAAATGACCTCGCTCTGATTTGAAACAATTTGCTCTAATAGCGTTACTCAACTCAGTTAAAATGCATGCTATATTCTACTTACTGCGAGCCCTTCTCTTTATTTCCTCCAAGACTTGATTAAACTTGCCTTCCTCATGTTCCATCGGCATCCTGGCCTCGTAGGAAACTTCAATTCCATTAAGTTTAAAGAATGTCTTCATGTCATTTTTCGTATTCTCCCATGGCTGTTGACCGAAACAGTCGTCGCTATGGCAATAGACTATAGCTACTATTTTCCACGAAAATTTCTTCAGCACTGCCAGAATGCTCTTGCTCAACTGAGAATTGGGTGGCCTGGTGCGTGCGAAGGTTGGGTACAGTTGTTTGTCCGTGACGACGTCTTTGTCGCAAAACTAAAACACATGATGAGAAAATCAAGGAGCGAGTTATTTATCTACGCACACAACAACTCGATGCATTCGATGGTTTTCAATTGCATAGGTAATGTAATGTAATGTAATATAATGTAATGTAATGTAATGCAATGCAATGCAATGCAATGTAATGTGATGTAATGTAATGTCTTTTGCATCTTTTTTTTACTGTGTGAGATGCGAAAAGAATGCAAAAGCCTTCAGAACAAAGCCAGTTCAACCAGTCCAACTTTGATGTTGTCCTGTATCATATCAAATTGACTGAGTGGAGCTGAACTGTAATTTACAATGTAAAATAAAAATACAATACTTACTTTCGAGAGAAAAAACAGCATAGATTGTTGAAGTCTTGGCAGCCAACAATCGGCGGCTTCTTTCAATTAAAGTTAAATCGACTGTCAAAGCAGGTAATTTCGGACGTATCGGGTATAAAAGCTATTAATCTTTGCGAGACGTGCTTGATGAGTTTCGAAAATTCTGTTTTTGATAAATTTAGACAGAAACTAGTCTAGAAGATTGAATCCTACGATGTAATATCTAGCTCAGGAAATCCTGTTTTCATCTGGTCACAAGTTAATAAAAAGAAAGCAAAAAAAAAAAAACTTCACCGTTGTTTTTATGTACAACCCAAATTTCTGATCAAGTTTCATATTGAATACTGAAGCTGAGAAGTCAACGGAATAAAATAGTCTTCGATGTGAATTTTTTTCGAGTCATCATTTCACAGTCTTGGACTGGAATTGTACAAAAGCAGTTTGAGTCTGCTAGGGTCGGTCTTGCAAACTTTGCGATGGGTCGAGCGGATAATCGTTAGTGGATTATAAGGGATTCCAAACTAGAGTATTATCCTTGTAAACACACCAGTTCGCTGTTATAATGTACGGTCCCACTGGCTTACGTTTGGGTCTACTTCGATGCAGGTGGTCATAGGTGGTAAGCGACTCTGAAGATCTTCCGCCTTCTTTACTTTAATTAATAGTGACCAATGACATTGAGGCAAGATACAAAAGAGCAATATTTATATTGAATGAAACCTTGGAATGCAACGTTTTGCCTTCAATTGAAATTTTAAAAACTAGGCGAAATTTCTCAATCTAAGATATATATATGCCATGGCCACGACTAAATCAGGCTTGCTCGTTTTTGCTTGAAAATGTTATTTGACTGTGCATCGACCCCCCGATTTTTTGGCTCACTAAACGTCCGCGTTTCGAGCGTATCCAGCATGCTGCTTCAGAATTGTTGCCAATGAATCTCCCATGCCGTTTAGGGAAAACGAGAGTCCTACGGTGTAATTCGGGTGCCAGACAACACAGGCGGATCGAATTTACTGTGTTACTCCTCGGTAAAAGGAATCGTTAGGAGAGATAAAAAGTTACTAGACTGAAAAAATGGCTTTCATTCACGACCTCCACATCCAATTCATTTGTTAGATACCCTCAAAAAAGACCAAAGTTAAGTGGATGATCAATGAGCACAAAGAAATCTATAAATGTTCAGGATTCTGGTTAGGACGAGAAGATATCCCAATCTCCCCTTCCATGAATAAAACTATCCAACCTTCAAGACCTTGAGATATTAAAGCAATTTAACTCACGTAAGAGATCATCGGCAGATTCCATGCAGCGGCCACTCGGGCTGCTGTCGCACAATAACTTTGATTTCCGGGTCCGATGAAAGCGTGGACTCCGCGAGCCAGCTGCTCAGTCATGGCGGAGATTCCCACCAGCTCGCTGCAACGCGTATCATTCCAGTCTACCGACAGAGTGAATTCCAGCAAACTGCTGTTGTTTACTGTCTCTGCAGCCACAAGAAAAGCTGCTGCGAACGGGAGATCGACCGTAATTAAATACTCACAGGACGTGAAAGGGTAAAGCAATACTACAAGCACTTCTCTCTTCTTCTTGTTTTGTCCCCTGCTTGTCTGGATTGTAGTCAAGTGGAAAAGAAACGAGGCGTACAGGATGGTTCTAAGCAGCCCTGTTGCCATGTTAGGTAAATTTGTTTCATTTACCGACGCTCGACAAATATTTTCTGGCTGCTTTGTGCTCGGGTAGAAAAGTCCAACAGTAGACAGCTCGTGACATCCTATTCAGTTGACAAATTAACTTGTGTATAAAAGAAAAACTATTCAAGCACTCGTGTAGCGTGACGTTTGCCATCGCGAACAGGTTATTTGAACGTGTAAATCTATTAAACATCTTAATTGAAATGAAGCTGGTTAAATTATATTTTCAAACAAGGAAATTGTGAACCGTCGAACTTGAACGAAATCGATTGGTCAAGAGGGTTGCCTTGTCGACAGTCTGACAAATGTTAATGCGTGACTGTTTATTTGCGGCTATATGACAAGAAATATTTTCCTTTAATTTTCTAATGCACTTTGAGCTGGAGACAAAATAGCATTAAGCGAAAAGTTAGGCTGGAGACAAAATTTTATCGCAATAGTCCGCATAATATTTGTGTGACATAGAACCTCTGGCTTTCTGCCAAAAGGCCAGTTCATTTTCCATCCCAAATCTCACTCGCCGTCTAAAACAAAACACTTGGCAGCGGTTTTATGTTGCAGATCGCGAATAGATGGAAATGTCAAGAAGTGTATTTTGGTTGGCCTTCTTCCTTCATTGGTACGTGGATACTTGTTTTCTAGTGTCAACTACTTATTTCAGAGTGGTTATAAATAGCAGTTGGGTTGAGTGGGAATTAAGATCCAACTTCCTAAGTTTGTATGCTAAGTATTGTAGAATTAAAAAAAAAACACGAAACGTGAATAGAATAAAACAGTTTATTAGAATCTTCAGCTACATGTAATGCTCTTCAGTCGACTGGTGTGGCATCGCGAGTAAATGCAAATGTTGCCGAGTTTGTTTTGCTGTCATTTCCTTCTGGCTACCTAACCAATGAGAGGTCTTTGAACTAAGTTCTGAGTGACGTGTAACCATAGCTCGGTTCTTTAGCATAAAGCTACCTTCATATTGATTTTCGCACGTCTTAATTAAAAACCACTCAGCAACCGGTTTCTTATAGTTATCACTGAAGGATATTGCCGAAGCATGCATGAAAGCTGGTGGAGTCGATCTTGTCACATCCCTTTACTGATATCGATGACAGTACAATGCTTCAGCTTATTGAGAATGCTGATTCGTTATACCTTTGTGAAGTTTCGCGAAATTCAATGCTTTTTCATTTTCTCTCCTCGAAACCGCAAATTCAACCCTCGCGAAGATTGCTTGGCCGAAGTCAAAGTGAGGAAAAAAAAAAGTGAAGCAAAAACTGAAGAAATATAATCTCGGGCGGCGACTCTAGCCTGTCTATTAGAGTTGATGGTACAGTGCATGTAATACCCGAGTGGGACATCGCTTGAAAATTAACCTGTTGATTCCCGGCATTGTTCGGCTGTACTGCAGTGGCTCACATTCAGTTTGATCGGATATCAATTTAAAACAGTGTATCTTTTGAAGCTTTGGAAGGCTGTCACTAAATTCTCCTTTGGTGATCTTTACATAGTAACTTCCTTGATGAATCATCCACACAAATTTCATTTTGTTTGACAGCCATTCTTTGTTATCAGCCACTCGCCGAGCCATAGTAGTGGAGTACCTCCCTTAATGAGTATGAAACATTTCGTTAAGTCGTTGTTTTTATCATTATGTTTTCTGGCTTCTCAGTCTTGTCCTTCACGCAGAGCACTGGTAAAATGGTTCTATTGTGTTTAGCGTCCTGCATCATTGTAGACTATATACAGAATGTACGACTTGAGCTAACTCAAGGACGGTTTCTAATGATGTTTGGCGTTTAAAAGCCAACTGTTCACAGTCTGTGGTTCCCTTGGCACTGTTTCCATTCCTCGCAAGTTGTTCAGCTAAACAAAGTTTTTTTAAATGTCAAATCACTATTGGTCAGTCCATGCAAATAAAGATTCTTAACATAAAAGATAAAGCTTTTAGCCATCAGCGGTTTTCCTAAACTGTCAAATTATGACTGACAGCAAGTTGAATAATACAAGCTAACACACTCAGTTCTTTTGCAAACTTATGTGTGATCGAATCGGATATTGTGCTACCGTTCTTATCAGCATTCCTCAGACTTGAGGTAAGATGCAATCCTCTTTGCTAAATTGGCAGGATTCTTGCAATTTTTTTTACCTCTCCGTATTACGCCAACTACCAGATAAGGCTAGCTAACAGTACTTTTTTGCATCGCCATTACCTCCATCGTTTTTTGTTTCCGCTTCAATTTTCGCTCGGCACTGAATCAAGAGAAAACTAAGACAGCTGACAGCTCGCCGCAGTCTAACTATATATCATTATTTGTTTACCATGTCTAATTTTTGAGCTCAGAGGCTTAGGAAATTGAAATAGTACAGTATGTAGCGACTCACAGGACCAATGTCATCGCTTCATTTATTTAAATTACATCACGCATAATCACGCCATAAATGATTCAGCGGCAGAAAAGCAAGCAAATTATTTAGTCGCCTTTAATCATGTCAGGTATAATTAAAAAAGGGCACTTTACAGGCAGTCCCCGGCTGTGTCGTATCTCAGTACCAATATTAATCATGGCGTTCATGTCCGTGCGAAATGCCTTGAATTGCTAACTAGAATATGGCAACAGTTACTGCCGCTTTCTAGCCTCTTCCAGGCTTTCAGCGAGTTAACTAGAATATGGCAACAGTTATTGCCGATTTCTAGCCTCTGCCAGGCTTTCAGCGAGTTAACTAGAATATGGCAACAGTTACTGCCGATTTCTAGCTTCTTCCAGGCTTTCAGCGAGTTAAGGTGCAGCGCAAAAAACTGCGAGGAAAAAATAGGGCAGAAACGTGGGGAGAAAAAGCCAGTCCCTTTCGTTTTCTCTCTCGCCCTTCTTCCCTAATTTTTCGCTAGCCGTTGATTTTTTCCCATTGACATATGAATTGTCTTCACTGATTGCCATACTTAGACCTCTTTGCCGCTCGTGGGGCAGAGGGCGATCCACCATAGCTCTGTTCTTTGTGATCTATTCGGCCCCACCCCTTTGCCTTCCCAGTGCCTTATCCCGCTCCTTTGTCATTGTACGTCCTCGCGATTGTTTTAGCAGTCTTCCCTGTTCCCTTTTACCTTGAGGGTTCCATGTCATGGCCATTCTGATGGTGTTTTCTCTCTCCTTCCACAAGGTATAGCCCATCCATTTCTATTTCCTTTACATTATATGTGACTGCTACCCGGCTTCCTGTCAGTTCTTACCCACAGCACTGATTAGTAAACATTTCCTTTATTTTCAATTGTGAGAATTTGGAATACATCAAGAAAATATCCTCACGTTGATTATCGTCAAAATTTTCCTCACCTCAGTTGAAGTCTGCGTTTTGATTGGCTAGGAGAAATTGGGGGGAGGGACTCCTATTTAAAAAGGCCGGGTGTGTTTACGAGTTAAAAAAAAATACGGATTTAGTATCTGTTAGGGTGTTCATATTCTTTTGAATATTCTTAGATTGTAGTGGGTATCTGAATGGCGTTGAAGTAATTTTGGAGCCAGCTGCAGGCATTAAAGCGTGTTATGACGCACATAACTTTTTGCAGAAATATTATCAGCATCGAACACAAGACTAGAGCTGGTTTTGTTAATTTTGGCTATTTTCTTCATTTTGGGAAAAAAGGATTTTATATGATTTACTTAAAAACATATAATTGTATTATGTTTACAAATTTTCAACACAAAATTTATTCTTTTTACAATCTCGGTCTCAGTTTATTCTTAAAATATTCTTAAATTTTCGCAAATTTCAGCCTCGATAGTCTTGTAAAGTATTTTGCCCACAGCATACGAGATCTTTTAAGATAAAGATATATTATCAACCAAGACGATTGATAGCAATGTAACCAAGGCAACATTCATTGCCTCCAATTAGCTATTACACTAGTGGTCAACTTGGCGTAACCGAGATAATATCGCTCATAGAAAAAGCGCGAAGTCTTCTTTAACAGACACTCTAAAGGATTACAGCACCAGACCCTACAATCTGGTGAAGTTTTTAGGCCTAAAATTAATTTCAAAAGCAGCGAGTGCGATCTTTATCTATCAGCGAATAGAAAACGACTAGAAGGCCAATCAAATTCCCGGATTTCCAAAAGAAGACAGGTGAAGGATTAGTGATCAGAATTCAATAAAAGCTTAAGAAAAACAGAACTTTTAACGATGCATTTCGGTTTCATGGTACATCGCCATTATCATATTTCTATGACAAGAGATAAAATTCCGTTCTACATATTGCTAGAAGCATTTTAATTAAACCTTTTTCAATTTTTCTTAGTTAAAGCATACTTGTATATTTGACCTTAGCGAATGACCAATATGCTTAGTAAATACATACACATTTACACGGAACTCGATGAACAAACTTATATTGCTTAGGCCTATAACTGAGTGCTTAAAGTGCAGCATCTCCAGTCGAGGCGCTGCTTCAAGGACTTATTTGCTTTAGGATAGAAGACTGACAAATTAATATAACTCTCTGGGCATTAAAATAAGATATGCCAACATTTCTCTTCTTTCCGTCTCAAAAATCAATTATTTCACATGCATGGCAATCATGCGAAGCAGTTGATTTTTGCAACTTATACAGTACATTTTCATAATAGTTTGTAAATAATGATTTTCTGTGTATAGATAAAGAAAGATAAATTAAGAACTCAAGCGTTGATTTAATTCATTCATAGATTTAGGAGGCATTAATGAGTTGATGAAGCTGAGCGTACAATTATCAAGTAATGTTGTGAAACCATCAACTGTTACTTTGCTTTTAGTTATTGTATTTTATGCTTAACGAGGGGCCTGCGGCCTTTAATCTCAAGTTAACCTCCGGTCAATTTATCGCGATTTATATCATATCGCAATATCCCAAAATCAATTACATCGATGTCTTCTCACGAAATGGGTCACTAAAACGAAGTTTTCTCAGTATTCCTTGTAATGCGCCGTGGAATTCCTGTGGAGAAAGGATAAAGATTTCAATTAAGTTTCATCAAACTGTATAGTCTTTTTCTCCATAAGTCGAAGAATACATGTTCTTTAATTTGAGACGACAGAGGATGACGGTCGCTTCTCCGCCGATTCTGACTGAAGAGGAAATCTAATGGTGAGGTCATTTTCTAAACATTACTTGCATCCTACAAAGATCAAACAGACTTTTTGCAGTATGTTTGGAAGATCCCAAAAGGATTTCAAAGTGAGACCTAACTGACTCCATTACACGATAGCGAAATGGTTTAAATTCGTTAATTCGGAATTTTGGAGGTAAACAAATGTACATCACATAGATGGTGGGGAATCCAGGAATGATTGTGCTCTGCAGACGGTTACCTCTGAGCTGTTTATTTTTCCAGGGGGAAGAGAGAAGGTATAAAATATGGAAAAAAAGGAGAATGCGATTGGCTGGACCGACCGTGATAACTGGAAAGATATATTGTCGTTCAAAGATAAGGGGCCACTCCTATCCTTACTATGCGGTGAGAAAGTTCGAATCTGTGTTCTACAAAACAGGAAAGAAAAATTAAGAAAACAGTACTACTGAAAACAAACTTAACGCAACATATCTGCCAATATCATGATTTTTCTGCAAGTGATTTATTATTGGACATTTAAAGTTACAATTTCCACCTCTATCAACAATTTAGGAATAACACTTAATGCATTTTACTTTATCTGTTTCGGCGAAGATCAACAGTTAGCCGGTACGGTTGTAAAATCTTTTATTGAGACAACTCTATCTGAAACAATAACAAACTTTTCAACCCTTCGTTCCGCAAAAGGATAAAACGCGGGTCAGTTTAATCGTTATATACGCCATCAGCCTCCTTGCAGCCAATACGATCAAAGCTGCTCAGTACTACAAGACATTTTCAATTTCTGGTAAATAGAGGTCTCTTTTTCGATATTTTAGGTTGCCATCTTACCGAAGCACGGAAACGAGTTACATATGCTTCGTCTTGTTTGATGCAAAATATTGTTTTAAGCTTTTCAATCATGCAAAAACATCAGTGGGTATTAAGGGCTTTGGCTTAATCTGTAAAGTGCTAAGAAAAATATTTCAGTTGCAAAGAAGATTTACAGAGATGACTTAAACAAAATCTTTAAACCCTGACCAAACGGACTCGCAAGTAGACCCAAGTTGAAAACTTGGGCTGTCTACTTGCCACTCCGTTTGGCCAGGCCTTGCGTGCACTTGCGTTGACTTGCGATGACTTGCGTTCACTTTGGTCGAGATCAAATTTGCAAGACGCAAGTCAAAGCAAGTTTTTCACCATTTGGCCACCCAACCCAAGTCAGCGAAGTTGAGTGACGTCCATTAACCTGTTATTAGCCAATGAAATAGGGGATAGTCTATGTTTTTTTTGCGACTTGCGTGTACTTGCGAGGAAACTTGCGAGTCCGTTTGGCCACCCAACGCAAGTCTCTACGCAAGTTCAACTTGCGTCCATTTGCGACTACTTGGTGGTTGGTTTGGCCAGGGCTTTATATCTCCTGTGGCGGTTGGCGCCATCGTTGTCTGTGGCTGTACGGCTTTGTTTCTTCAGCGGCTGGAACTTCTACGGATTAGCGAAAAATCATGGAAAACAAGAGGGTAATTCGTAATATAATTTTTGATGTGACTTATTCTGTGGGTTGATCAGCCCTTAAAACGTTTTGCAAGTACAGAGTTTCACAATCCGTGAACTGAACTATTTAGTTATTATACGGCTCGTTTATGCACGCGCGTAATATTCTGTTCAGTTTGGAGAAAGCAACAACTGAGCAGCACCAAATGTCTATTTACAGCTTGTGATGTGAGCTATTACGTAAGCCATTGTTTCCCAGAGGGGCTTGCGGCATGCCATGTGTTCGCACCCAAGTTGAGCGATGAAACGTGTTGTTGTTACGTTCAGTTCGTCTCGTACTCGCTTATCAAGCTAACATTACACAGCTGACAAGTTGTGCAAAATATCTTTGGCTACGTACAGTTTGGAAGCTTCAAAGGCGCTGTCCATTACCACAGTTAGGCCTACCGTACAAACCGAATATCCGTCTCGAAAACGGATCTTTTCGAAAGCGCTCTTCAAACCTGAGGAATTTGAAAACGCGGGCTTTGCGTTTCTGTGTCGACAAAAAAACTTCATGAAAAGAAAACTTTTTTTCGAAGACGATGGCCTTACGATAATCATGCGAATTCCTCACCAGATTTTTACTCAAACACAAATATAAAATGACTGCGTGGTGATTGTTGCCTTAACAGATTTCTCCGATGTAATGTACTCGGAAAACATATGATCACATTTCAGAGTGAAAACGCCGTTTTTCTCCGGCGTAGATCCAAGCGAAAGTCACGAAACCCGAGCAAACCGAGAACAAAACTAAACACCAACAAAAACAAATAACGAAATGAAGCAATTGTTTTATATATTAATCAGAAAACCTACCAAGTGCATGAGAGCATGGACCGCTGATTTTGATAGTTTGTAAGTGGGGATAACAAATGTGGCTACATATGCGGCTCCCCAGCGGACACAACTTTCTTTCCAGAGAACTATACAATTGCAACGTTCTGATGCATGATTTTCATGGGATACAGAGGTACTGAAAAGTTGTATTAAGGCGAGGGTACTTATGAATAGGAGTGAAATTTGAAGTGAAATTGAAAGGGAATTGTTAGGATTAAAATGGGTTGGAAAATTTTTAACCAGAGAACGTCTTCTTAACTTTTTGATTATGCCCTCTGGTTACTCATCGATTTTCAAACTACCAAACAGTTGACCCCCCAAAAGAGAGCCCCAGGTGGCAGGGGACTGTTTGGTGTCCATCTACGAATTCTTTACTTCAAATTTCAATTTTTCAAATCCATCAAATCTTCAACATTTCATATTTTCCTCAATTAAACTTATCCTTTGAGATAAGATATCTTTTTCACAAAATGCCCCCAAATCACCCAAAATTTACACAAAACCGCCAAACAGTGGTAAATGAAGTGAGCAGAGAGATTTAACGTTGCTTGAAACGTGACCGAGATATTGGCAGAAAGGCCATGTTACCCGACGTCAAAACAGCCTTCACGTGTACTCCCGCCTTAAATGAATTCAAACCAAATTTATCCTTACAAAGTAAAGGGCCACACTGACACTGACCAACACACACAAAAAGCCATGTTTAAAGACGATTGGATTCTTCTTTCAGTTTTCTCAGTAGAAAGAAAAAGCCCAGCATACGCTGAGCTAGGTTAAAGACGCGACTTTCCGCGCCTGCTTCGTTTCCATTCCTTGTCGCCTCCCTATGCTTGACTCCGCATTTGTCTCGCATTTTGGTCTGAGACAGAATGTTGTCTGGTCCTCCTATAATTTAATTCAGTACTAAAAAAGAAGGTCAAACAAGCTATTTTTTTCTTTTTTTTGGGGTGGGGGGGGGGGGGGGGGGCAGGCGCGTTGAATCTCTTCCATGCCCTGTTACCTCTGACTGTACGTTTGTTTTGCAGTTTCGTTTCAGCCCAAAGCAGAATGTTATGGTGTACATAAGCGTCATATAAGCGTCAAGGAGTTCAATTTCAATTTCCTGCGGCCGACAGAGCTCTGGCTTATTATTGTCGGTAGATGCACAAAAGCCAATTTGCTAAAACCCCTCAAGTTATATTTTAAAATCAATTAACAAATTGTAGCGGTAGGCCTCTCTTAGTAGTGATTGGCTAAAGCAGGTTTTTAATTACCTTTTTCTATAAAGTCCTCCGTTAAACATAACAATACATTTGAATTCTTCAAAGTATAAAAATTAAATGCCGATGGCTTGTAAAATAAAGGTACGTGACTGTTGCTTCGCTAGAGTGACTAACTCGTTTGTTTTGAAACTCTTGTTGTCTTTTTTGAATCAGTATATCTCTTATGACCAGGGTGAGTGTTTTGAGTTCGAGTAAGCGGGGAACTCGATTTAACCAAGTCCAAGACAGGGAGTTAGTTTTAAACTGTTAGCTGGTTAACGTTAACATTTTGAAAGTGTTTATCTTTCACCAAAGGGGCTATGAATAGCATCTAAATTAATTGCTTATAACAGAGCTAAGGCCAACAGCTCCGAGGCTTAAAAATTTTTTTCAGCTGCTGTCACACACTGAAAGAGTTTTTTAATGATTTTTTTTGCAGAACTTGCATTGAAAACTGGATGTAATAAATGCCGTCACCAGAAAACTTTAAAAGAGTTCAATCGGGGTATTTTGAGATATTTGGCCATGTACCCTTAAATTGAAGGAAACCTTAAAATAATAGTTTCATAAGACAAAAAAAAACAAAAAAAAAAAAAAAAAAAAGAAAAAAAAAGAAATTATACTGAACCTCAAAAGAAGGTTAAGGATGGCCGGGAAGATTTTAATCTTTTTGGCCATCAAACGACGAACTTGTTTCCGCGCAGCAATCTCAGTTACGAAAGCTGGAAAGTGGTTCCCTAATGATGGCAACGATCGACGAACGTTTTTGCAGCGATCGTAGCTATGGGAACCAGCCTTTTACAAAAGGCGGTGCTGTAAATCCTCTCTGATTTTTAGGCAACAGGGGCCACACGCTAAAAAACAGGTTTAAACTTGTTGAGACATGGCTTAATCAGTTCCTGAGCGGATCTGCGCAAATCATTTAAAAATGGAAATTTCTTATGATGAACTATATCTCTCTTCAGACGAGAGATTTTAAAATAGCTTTCGTCTGAATGTTATTTTTAAATTTATCAGTTTCTGCTTGTTCTATTCTTTTTTCGTTGTCCCGCTTAAGTCCTTCTGTTTGGGACACTGTATGCTTCAGTTCGAAAGTTATTCCGCTACAGATAAATATATTAACTGATGAATTCTACAGATATTTTAATGGGAAATGACTAATGCACAGGGCAACTGAGACTCTTTCTTACAGATTTCCTCATGTTCACCTGCTCAGGAAGCCTACGTAGTGTTTAACTCATTTCTGGTTGTGAGTTAAAGTAAAAACTGTATCTGGGGAGTTGTACCATGCACTAGTAAACTAAATTATATAATTTTCCCAGTTTTTCTGACTCAATGTGTGAGAGCACGACTTCTCTTCCAAAACTCGTGCACTTTCACCATGGCCAGCTTGTGATTCAATACGTCAGCTTTTATTCTTTGAGCCTCACACTGTACTTTAATGCATTTTCTCTTCATTAATGAAATTGGTTAAAAAAGAGCCGACATTAAATCTCATTCTCTCGGCCCTGCGTGACGTCATGTTTCTGGCACGAGGTAATTGTGTAAATCCAGTTGCCTCAGGCTTCATCGTTGCCAATTAGTCTCGCTGAAACATTTTATTGACAGTGTTGTTTAATAGTGCATGCTTAATTCTATCGCTTGTCGTCTGTGAGGAGCAACCCTGAATCGATTTGAAATCATACAGAGGCTAATCTCTGAAAATCGACTTTCTTTCCAAGTAAGTTTCTCTTCATCATTTGTTTCTCACTGTGTGCTACTTAACGCTTGATAAATCGTTCATTAATCACTGCTATTCATCTGTCTTAGATATGATGGCATCGTTCTCTCGCTAGCGGCCGCTATGGCTGTTTGATTCCCCCTTCAATTTTACAGTAGAAAAATCAGTTCTTTCGAAGTCGTTCCGCGGCAGTCTCTTTCCATTCAAAATCAGCACAATACATTCGTCCGCCCGTAGACTTTTCCCTCGGTTATGTAGGTTTTTTACTCTCCATGCAATTTTATGAATGCAAGCTTTCACGACTGAACCTAACAGCGACTGTGGTGCAGTGGTTGGCGCTTTTTTCCAGCTTTCAGTTTCGATAACGCTTGCAACTCCGTCTTATTCAAAATTCAGTTTACAAACACGCAGACTTGCTCTAGATTTGTTTTGGCAAATGGGAAACCAAAGTGATTTTTTATATACCTCCCAACTCAAAACCGTTTCCGA
Source organism: Catalaphyllia jardinei (assembly GCA_022496165.2). NCBI lineage: Eukaryota > Metazoa > Cnidaria > Anthozoa > Scleractinia > Caryophylliidae > Catalaphyllia > Catalaphyllia jardinei. The sequence continues at coordinate 30,861,175 of CM042751.1, forward strand.
TTGGACTGAGAAAAATGTGTCACCTGCTGTGGGTCAAAACTCACTAACTCCCCAGGGTGAACAAAACTCACTAACTTCCCAGGGAAACAACAACTTAAACTTTCGACTCGCACGTGGTCGGGTCGTGCACCCTGAAACCGCGGCAAATTTATGAGCCAGTCAGCGTAAAGCAAACGATTCCTTCGCAGTTTTTTCCTAGTTTTGAGTCGGGAGGTATAACAAAACACTTAATGACTGGCCCCGCGGGAACAGTAGTCCGGCGGCATAACTCGAAATTTCAGGCAAATTGTCCACTTTTTGATACAAGCATGAAACTTAGCACGCTGATAGCAGTCGCTATTACAAACATTTTCAGATATAGTACCAACCCTGAAATGCACCAGGTTCCATGGTAACCACTATTTATTAAAATTCATAGAATTTCTTTGTTTCTTCTAGTTTTCCAACAAATACTTTGATTTCACCGATGCTTTAATTGTCAGTAAACAAATTCGATAAGACCATCGCACTGGTTTGAAAGTCAGGATCTTTGACAAACGTTCAACTGACCACACAAGTTCGAGCAATTTAACTGTTTAATCCAGAGTTGTACGGGTATGCGTAATAAATACGGCGCGGGAGGTAGAAAACCTTCAAATTAGGCGATATATTCAGGTTCGGCAGTAATTGCTGGGCATTTGAAGATCCGCTCTTCAGGACGTTTGCAAGAAAATGTTCTTCTCGATACGTTTTCTTCAAACTTTTACTGAGGACAGATACTGAATTACTTCTTTCAGAAATGAAGAAAAAAAAAGAAAATTGGGGGTGCGTGAATCAGCATGTCTAGCGACAAGGTTTTTAGCTTAAGATATAAAAAATAAATCAACGGAGACAAAATGTCATAGTCATATTTTGAGCAAAATACGTTGCGTGAATAATTCTAAATTTTGCCAACGTTCTAACAAAACTTACCCTTCAAGAGGCATTTGAAACCGCCGCACAGACGAGCGAAGAGCTAAAAAGAACGGAATTCGATGGTGCATTTTCAGCTAGAAATTCGAACTTTTAATTAATACCTTTTCTTCATTTTTTTTCGCTAAACGTAAATTATCAGCAGAGAAAATGATCCATCAAAGAAAAATAGGGGTCACAGAACGTCCAAGATCGTTAAATCCATTCAAAGCTATAGTAATGGCAATCTGCTTTATCATTGTTCATTTTATTACACGTGTTCGATGCATGACGTACAAGTGGCGTGTGACGTGTGGCTTGAAGGGTTAAGTTTTGCGCAAACGTTGCCACCATTCATTGAAATTATTTACGCAACGAATTCACCTGTACGATTTTTATTAATTTCTGACATAAGTGAATTCATTATTATCTGTCCACAGAAGAAGTTTGAAGAAAAGCTATCGAGTAAAAAATTTTTACGGGAACGTTCGTAACTTAAGCAGATGGAGAGCGGACATTTTAAAGCTGCTGATCTTTCTTCAAATGTTTAATTTTATTGTCTTTCCGCTTACCTTAATATCTTCGAAAGGCCTCTTCTTTGGTGAGCATTGTACTGTGTTCGATCAGGCCTCTGCACTATTATGTTATTCAAAAGTTGCAATTGAATCTCGTGTTTTGTTGTTAGAAATAAACGTGGAAGCAAATGTAGGATATTTTCCAAAACAACAGACACAATGTCGTGCCGGTTGGTGTACTTAAGTTATTTCACATTAGTATTTATTGTTAGTGTTTCGGTCAAAAGGGTAAACCTTGCAGCCTACGCTATTTGGCTATTCAAATAAACTGTTTCCTGTGCTCTTAACTTACGGATGAGTTACAATTATCTTCAAGAAAAAAGTCGGTAACTGATGAAACCTGATAACATTGTAATGCAGTTTAACAGGTACTCAATCATAACAGAATACAGCATACGGTATTTTAAAGAGCCACTTTTTTTTGAATGCCAGTTGACCGTTTTCCGCTACATGAAAGATGCCGGAAAACGTCTACTGCAACACTATGAACAAATCGCATTTAAGTTAAGCGTATGGTAGAATTTTGATTGGAAAGGACTTTTTGTATTGCTCACTCCGATTCGGCTCGTCTAAGTCTGCAAGCACCGCCGACCCCTTAATAAAGTCCTGTCGTCTTGCTTGATCAAGTTAATAATCCAGCTGGCACGTGTACTCGTTAGCACGGTAAAAATGACAAATGGGTTCCTAGAGCGCTACCTTTTTCAGCTCGAGCACCACAACTCTGGGCACTGGTCATAGTGCGCGCGACAAGGTAACTAATTACGTGAAGAAAATACCACGATTTTCTAAATCTTTTGGTTTTAGTATTAGAATTCAACCGAGATTTCAAGGCTGCTGATCTCCTTTTCCTCGAAAATCTATTTTCCAGTCCATTCCCGTCTGCTTTCCACCAGCTATCGTTTTACACCTTTTTCCATCAACTGACATTCGATCTATTTAACTGGAACATTTGTTTTCTTTTTAACTCCAAAAACTTCTTAATCGACGTCAAATTGAGACTGCGTTTTCCTCTCCTTTACTTTTACAAACACAAAGGACGGCGAATAATGAAAAGATCAACGGAAAGCTAAATACTTCAATTAAACGAAACTTCCAAAGAGATCTTCCTATTGGTCTCCGTAGACACCGTTTACTCACCAAATGAATTGCATTTACACGGATTAATCATAAATTATTCATCAAGCTACTAAAACGGTGTAGAGTTGACGAAGTTTTGTTGCGGTCTTGTTTATAGGATGCCGTGATCACTCAGCTCACTCCATGGAAGTCACGAGCCTTTCCACGCTCGACGTGTTCAAGTAGGCACGGTACGACGCTAACCGAGCGGGTCAAAGAAATGAACTCCAGAGCACTAACTGTGGAGTCTAGCAACTACAACAAGTTTTGGCTTCAAGCTTTGTTTGTTTTGTTTTTACTAACTACAAGATTGGAAGCCGGTGATATTACTGTGGGATTTTTATTACCCTATAACGTGTCGGCTAATGTTTCTAGCGCTTCTGCACTATCGGCGAATGAATACGCCTCGGCGTTGCCTTTGGCAGTTGAAATGGTCAACAGTGACTCATCGTTGCTTCCTGCGCATCAAATAACATTTGTGTGGAATGATACACAGTGCGACGAGGAGATTTCAGTTAAAGCCATGCTTTATCAGTTGGAGAAAGGGGTACAAGCCTTCATTGGGCCTGGATGTACTTGTGAGACACAAGCAAAGCTGGCGGCAGCCGCAAATGTCCCGATGGTTTCATATGTAAGTACAGAATAAACTTAGTTAAATAGCTAAAAAAAGGTAACAGTGAAATCGCAGCTGCATGTAGGCTTACTACGGACCATCGCTGTCGAACAACCGCTGTCGAACAACCGTTGCCTTTATGAAGGCTGCAATTGTTCCTTCGATAAACTCTTTTCATGAGAGTTGCAGCGTGAAATTGAGCGGTAGAGTACTTGCTCTTGATGGGATTATTCGCTGATCTGAAGTGCTGTAGTTGACCGGACGGACTAATTTTGTTTGGGACATTGTTATAAAACTGAGTTCTAACTCAGCTCAATTATGAAACCACGAGGTTTGCGGATATTCAGAAATCAAATGTGTAAAGCCCTCAGTTCTGAGCGGTGATATAAATACTTTTGTACTTTTGATTCATGCACGCGCACACAGTTGATCATATCTTAAGCAGTTGATGAAAAAAAATAGTGTTTAGGGAATTTTATTTGCCCGCTAGATCACAGAGAATGCGGGCAAACACACTTCAATTGTGTACACTGCGTGCGGGTCAGAAATTCATTGTAATGACCCTACAGGCTTCGAACGATTCGACAATATACCACAAACATATGTCCAACTGGTAATTTTCGCCCGCTTCCAAAGAAGATTCCCTGCTTTTGTTATGCGACAATCATCAAAACAGTAGACGTGAATGAGCTACATAGAGGTTGCTACAAAAACGTGTAGATTTGTGTAAACACAGTGAAACTCAGAAATCGACAGGAGTCGTGACGAAAACTTGAAACTGAATCCATACTTTGTCTTATCGATTAATTTCCGTCTAGGATTACTGAAGTTTCGCTATTAAGATGCAAGATCCTCAAAGGATATTATGAGATCCTACAATAACAATAGCTTCAAGAAGTTCCGAAGCTTATAAGATTTTCTTCTCAGTAGATTTATTCCGCCTGATGTGCATATATTTAGTACAAAAAACATAATTACATTCTCTATTTACCGAAAAATTCGCCCCGATTTGAAAACAATTTAGCGAAACATTATCCTGCGGAAAACCTCAGCTTAACACGTTGCACTGAGTCCTTTGGGCAGCAATTTAAAAGACCGAAACAAATAGTTTTTTTTCTGTTCCTCCGTGTACTCTCGACTTATTTGTGCGTTTCGATTCCATGTTTAAGTTGACATGGACGTGTTGGGCGAAATCTTGTCATCATTGCCAAAGCATACATTAGCAGCTTTTACCTGGTTTGAAATGGTGTAATAAGCCCCGTAACTTTATTGCTCAAACTTTGTATTGCAAAACAGTTTCTGATAACACCAGGGCTTCAGTGGCGCAAGCAATGTTTTCTCTATAAGCCTTTTGTTATTTGTGTTATCTCTTAAAGCTCCTAAATGTGGCATAACAAAATATTTTCATATTCAATCCGTAAAAGCAATATTTTGACAGAATTCAACTGACTTCGAAAGATACCAGTGAAACATCCCTTTATCAAAAGGGAAGCGCATCCAAGCCACCGGTTCATCAAATAAAAGTAAATTCGTTTTGATCGAGATACTTCAGAAAATATACCCACCCGCGCTATTCAATCAATTCGCGTTCAACCATCATGAAAAGCAGACTTGTACGATTTAGACTATAAAATTCGCCACCACCAAAGGAAAAAAACAAAAAGAAAAGCAAATAAGTTTCATAAGGAACTTAACAATAACAAGCCTCAAAATATGCTGTTATCAAAATTCCAAACAATCATTTTCATTTTCTGTGGTTACGATAGTTAAATTGTCAGTGAAAGAGAAATTAAAACAATTTGCCTAAAATTTCCCAGTGAAAAGAATAATATTAGCCTGAGAACAAAAAAACACTCAGAAGATTGAGTTCGACTAGTGAGCTGAAAAACAGAGAGAAGAAAACACTCAGAAAAAGAAAACAATACGACAAAAACCCAAAGCTAAAGGTAGCGCCCAACTTTTTTGGTGAGAACAAAAATTTTCATAAGATTGATCTTGATTTTACTGCCCGCTACTTTGGTTACTTCGTCTTTAAATTTTTAGGGTAAAGGAAAAACTGCAAAAAGTGTGTCTCGTATGCCCTTTTTGGTTTACTATAAAAAACTTCTCGTCCTCATTTATACGTATGTAGCTACTTTTTTAAAAAATAAAACTGAAGCTAGAAAATGTGCTAGATCTTAGATCGCTCGAGATAAAAAAATTCCACCTGCGTCATAGTTCAATTTGGATAATAATTTAAATGATCTTAGAAAACTTCAAGTCTGAATTCGAATTAATTGACGTTAAGAAATAATTTCGTGTCGAGTTATTGGAATATTGACTTGCAAATTGTGAGTAAATCTTTTATTTCTTTGCCACCCTTTACACGATGTGTTATATTCTTGGCAGTAATAACCAGAATGTAAACTGCTTATTAAGTGGCGGCATCATTTGAAAGGATTTAGTTTGTCTGAACAAATGAATTTGAATACAGCAAATAAATCATATATCATCATTTTCTGAAAGGATGTGAAACGAAATTGACGTGAACTTTGAACGCGGAGACTGAATTGTAAACTATTTTACGGGAAAATCGAAGCAGTGTTGACGTTTTTCAATGTATAAATTGATATTCTTTTCTTCTCTTTATTTCGCGAATCATCGACTTATCCAAAGATCTTTTAGGAAGAATTATATCCGAAATTTTAAATTTTAAAACGTGCTGCCTTCGTAATTTGTTTCCCCATTTTCCGTCGTTCGATCAGTACGCGGAACCGAAATGATTCAAACTAGAAAGCTAACTATACTTATGGAACCAAGTTTACTTTTCCTTTTTGCTCGGTTTATAGCTGGTTTTATTGTTATTAGTTGAAAACTCTTGAAATGTATTTGTTCAGGTTAGACGCAGTGTAGATGGACTTTCATGCAAACACAATGACTTTACGACCACTATCGAAAAAATAGCGCTTACATGTCATACATACATCACACTTAACGCGGGCAATAAAACACACTTATTTATTCGTTCTGACTGTGGGGAGTTGTTTCCCTTTGTCATTGGCTGAATTGAATATGTAGTTCTCGATAGCACTTGCAACTTGTTTTAAGAAAAATCTCTCAGATTCGGTGATAAAAATAACGAATTATGAATTACATTCTGTTTACTTTCCGGTTTTTTTACCATCCAAATGCTTGATTTTGACTTATGCAATGTGCTTATGGTCTCATAAAATATCCGTCAATAAAATTGCGCTGGGTAATTTTCACAATAATTTTTCGCGAAGAAAAACATTACAACATCCACGCATTCATGATGAGCGTTAAATTGAGGGGGCAAACATTTTTCGGCAATTTTATGATCTTCTAATCGCCTGCCGAGTGACGTGTGTATTTACTTTAAGCGGGCAATAACTAAATTCGTATCTAAGTGGGAATTTTTATTCATTTAACAATGTCATAATTCTCATCAAACCTGCAGCGATTAAACAAGAAAAGGAAATAGCTCTCCACGTTGGTGACTAAATGATAGATGAGGTTTTTGGGGCTGTATAACATCTGTAGAAAAGAGAAGAGGAATGAACATTAGACTGCAATTAATCCTCGTGCGTCAAACTTTGAAGTCCTTTTCGTTGAACATATTCATCCTTGTTACCTGTGGCGGAGCAGGTTCCCCAGAGAGGTATAAAGCGAAATAAAGGTGAAATAAAGGTGATGTGTGATGTGATGAAAAACAAAAAAAGCAGAAAGCTCATTTAAAGCAATTTCCAGGAGAAACATACACGTACGCATCAATATAGCGAATGATAGATTAAATGTGACAAGGCTTATCAAACAATGCTCTGTGGTTGTAGATCAAGAAAACTTATTAAGCAAAATGATAAATCCATAGAACGCTTTTTTTTCATTCTTAATAAGAAAGTTCTACACTCTTGATGATTCGTATTTTCCTTCCGGTGTAATAGTTTATTTGATCTCAGTCGCTCACGTTTCCCTTTACACTGTATGGAATTAAACAGTCAGTCACAATGATACTGCGAATTTTTTCAATTCGATTCTTTAAAGCTGCATGCCCGCAGCTCGGACAATACGTGTTGTTTAACCGGCCCTTGTCGGTGATTTCTACACCAGTGTTTCTGTCGCTGTGTCGTTGCATAGAGACAGTAGCTCCTCCTCAACCTCAGTCTCCATGGGCAAACCAGACGAGTTTTTTTGTCGTCGGTACTTGTACACTTGTTTTAATGAAACAAGAAGTAGGGGTTTTGGGCGTAGCGGTTCTGACCTGTAGATAAACTCTGCTTACCACAAACCTGGGTGGGAGGCACGGTGGCCTCATGGTTAGTGCGCTCGTCTCCGGATCGAGCGGTCCGGGTTCGAGCCCTGGCCGGGGACATTGTGTTGTGTTCTTGGGCAAGGCACTTTACTCTCACATTGCCTCTCTCCACCCAGGTGTATAAATGGGTACCGGCGAATTTAATGCTGGGGGGTAACCCTGCGATGGACTAGCATCCCATCCAGGGGGGAGTAGAAATACTCCTAGTCGCTTAATGCTAAGGAAACCGGGATAAGCTCCGGCCTGATGGGCCACTTGGCTCGTATGCAGACTTACCTTACCTTTTACCACAAACCTGCCACTAATCCTGTCATTTGACTTCTGTTGGTGTTGAAGTCAGCGTTGGGATTAAGTTCATTATGGGTTGCCCTTTAACAGTCACGTCAATTAGAATGAAACTGGTGGTTTTACGACAAAAGCGGGCTAAAGAGCACGCAAGGTCTACAGGGAACACAGCCCTGCGCGCATGGGTTTACTTTAGTTGTAGTGAGTTAAGAACTTTGATTAGGGCGGAGCGCCAGAAGTAGCGTCTGCATATTCAAGTACTGCCAATTCTTGAACTGCCCAACAAACATTTTTTGAAAAAAAAAATACTGTTCATAATTAAGTGAATTACATGACTGCTGTAACGACAAGATGAAACAAAGACTAAACCTTAAATAGGAGTTAAGAGAATCTCAGCTAAGGCCTCCTCCCTCCCCTCCCCCCCACTCTATCCTTACCTACTTCCGATATCAACCATCAATGAAAGTGCGCAGTCAAACAAGTGAAGTGTAGTTTAACGCTGACACGTGACCCACAGTGCACGCCAGGCAGGTGACCCCCCACCCCCCCTGCTCCATGTCAGCTCTGCAACATGTGGACCATGCAAACCAACTCACGGGTCGGGGAAAAGACAACAGTTAAAATTTAGTATTAATTGAAAACTTGACAAGGGGTAAATAGTTGAACTATTTAAGCGGAAATAGTAATATAAAAGCTTTCGCATTTTTGCACATAGCCAGCAAGGCAACGAGCGAAAGACTTGATACGTTCATCTCATTTTAGTGCAATAGTTATGGCCAAAACATTATAGTCCCCACCCTCAGCCCAGTCATGCGCATGCGTTGTTACCGACGCGTGCCTCCAAATAAAGACAGGAATTGAAACGAACGCTATTCTTAATTACTTTGGCTGATTTGTATGTCCACAGATGTGCACAGATGAGAGGCTTTCGGATAAAATGCTTTACCCGACTTTTTCACGCACAATCCCACCTATTAGCGGCCTCGTCCTACCCTTGAATGCTCTAATGAAACATTTTAACTGGACTCGTGTTGGGCTAATTGCTCAGACCACTCAACCATGGTCTCAATGGAATGCGTTGGAAAAAGGCTTAAGAAGAAGAGGCTTAGTTGTGAGCATCATTCACACCATGACGTTTGATGTCCATTACAACGTCACCAGCTTAGTGGCTGAATTTGAAGGACTTCTTCGGAGTACGGCAAAAGAATCACGAGGTAGATTTCACCGCTTATTCTCTAAAATGAGTTCACTCTTTTTGTAAACGAAAGCCCAGCCGAACGAAAACGCAGTGGAGAGTGCAGTGAACATCTGAGCTATGAAACGTCTTTTGATAATTAGAACGAATAAAAGCTAAAGTAACGTTTCACCACATTTCACGTGATTACATATCAGGCAGTTTCGAGGAGGTCGCTTGAACTATCTACGCATCGCGCAAGTAACCTCCGCGGAAAAACTGGGTACCATACATGCCTAAATTAAAAATAACTTAAGGGGGATTACCGTTGATAAAAGGCATATAAGGGGCATCCACCTTCTTACCCTGATCTGCTCTTGACCTCTTGACAAGCGTTATGATTGCGCTTGCACCGAGCTATTAAAAAACATCAAAGCACCCTTCCCCCGCTTAGGCAGAATTTTCTTTACTAAGAATCCAGTAGAACTTATCCCTCCATAAAACGTTTAACATAATACGGTCAAGAGAAAAATAACTTTGTATTCCACAGTTATCATTCTAGCCATGTGTTACGCCTATGCACTCCAGGCCTTGAGCTTCGCGGCAAAACTTGGTTTGAACGATGGTAACTTTGCATTCATCCTATTCGACTTGGATTTGGACCTTGCGGGAAAAACTAAGAAAAATATCACACTGACATGGGGAGAAGATCCAGAAAATCGGACTGCTCTGGCATTTCAATCAGCTCTGCTTATTTCAGTTAACAACAGCGTAAGCAGAGAATACTTGAATTTCATTGAAGATGTGAAAAAGAAGAGTGCGAGTTCTCCTTTTTACACAACCTTACATCCGGGGCACGCGGTGAGTGCTTGATGACAGAATTAACCTATGTTAAGGGATCTAGATTTAAGAAACAATGCCCATTGGAGTGAAAATTAAGACTATGCTTAGTCAATCAGTAGCTACCTATTGCCGGACATCATCATTCTTTGTCAGTCCCTGTTACCGATTGCTCGAGCATGTTCAGCATCGTAATATGACCAAGCTTGGCTGTTTGGTGCCTTGTGAGCATGTGAATGGCGCAACTCACACTCAATTATGGTACAGTCTAGCCTCCCACCACAAACTCCTCTATAGTATGAACACCTCAGTTATTGACGGCTCATTTAGATGTTAACCCTGAGAATTCATCCCATGCACCCCATGAATATGTCTAAAAGAGATGTTGTGCAAGTTCACTCGCTTTCAATTATTTCAAATCCGTTGATCTGTTATAAACATGTTTTCTTTCTTATAACGTTACTTTGAAAGAAACACATTTTGCAAATTTAACTTATTAGTAAGATCTTTGAACGTGCCACGTATATCTTCCATTGTCTCCAGCCCCCCATAGAAGCGGCCTACTTGTACGATGCGGTGTTTCAGTATGCCGCTGCCTTGAACAAGACGTTGAATAATGATGGCGATAAAGTTTCCGATGGAGAGGAAATCACGAAGAATCTATTGCGCCACTCCTATAACAGTAAGTGCTATCTTAATGCGGACTTTTTAAGCTAGGTCGTAGCCCAAATGGAAAAAAATATAGACACATACAAATATA
>CM042751.1:30871876-30889975 GCA_022496165.2 Catalaphyllia jardinei
TGTGGTTGAAATATGTATAACCAGTTCCTACAAAGTTAAAAGCAAATCACCTAAATGGCAGCGAAATGCGCTCAAGAGTTAAATTTAGAAACACATGCATATTTTTTGAACGCAAAATTCTCAAGACTCTCCGTTCCTCTATCGTATACTTTCGACTACGAAAACTTAGCTATCTATTTCCTAGAAAAAATATCAACGAGACTGTTTGACTGCTTGTTGTCTTTTTTTCCCAAGGTATACTTGGTTACAGTCGTTACATCAACTCTGTCGGAGACGCGGAGTTCAACTTGGTTTTGATGGATTATAGAGAAAGTAATAACGGTAAGATTCTCAACCGACCGTGAAATATTATGATTTGAAAAAGGAATATAACTGTTTTTTTTCCTTAACCATAACAGTCTGCTTTAAACCTGGTCCCCAGGTTTCTCTGAAGAAAAGTGAACATTTAAGATGCGAGGAATGAAGATGACTTGTGAGGAGCGCAAAACAGAAATAACCACTTTGAAAGTTTCTTTTACTCAATTGTTTACCATAGCTATTTTGCAAGATTATCAAATAGTCATCGACGTTTTGACGCTATTAAACAGTACTTTTGTTCTTTTGGCAATTTTGTTTTTCTATCTGACACAACCGGGTGCTGACTCAGTGTTAAATTCTATTTTACGGATTTTGTTGGCACAAAGTGTAGCTTGGGTAGCTTGGCGGTTTTTAAGCAATCTGAGCGCGCGAAAGGGGCGAAGCCGCAATAACTAGCCTGAGAGAGAGACAACTGTTCCTCGCGGCTTCGCCGTTTTGTGCGTTCGCGTTCAAATTGCTTAAAAAATTTCTTAACCGCCAAGCTACGTAGTGTACAGAAAATGAGGAAGAGTTCTGGCAACCGTTTACTGATAATAGTGCTTCTATAAAGCGGGCTGAAAATGTCAGTTTAAACTGGTAATTATGAGTATATTCTGATCACAGTAGAATTTTTGCACTTCAGGAATGTTCCAGCAAGTTGGAGACTTTGTGGTTGACGGTGCACGAAAATACAAACTTGTCTTAGATGACTCAATTATTTGGCCCTATGACGCGTCTGCACCTTCCTCGGATGTCCTGCAATGTAGGTCATGTGATGAGCGCTGCTATAACGGTAAGAAGAAAATACATAGATTAGTCAGTATGAAAAAACACCAAAGTGGGAATAATATATCGAACACGAGAGAGAGAGTGTCTTTTATCACATTTCACCAACGCCGAGAAGAGAGTTGAAAATACGTCGCACAGCGCAGTCACAGTAGAAAATCAGCAGAAAGCGGGAAGTAATATTTCCAAAAATCAGAAGTGAGTCGAAATACGTCTCGCACTGGTATATTTTTTAAAATCTATCCTCCGAGGGTGTTGAAATTAATTTTAATGGAATCGTGATGGACGACTGACATTGGCTGATGGGCTTCGACTATAACTCAATCGCAATTGGCGTCAGATAAGGCGTCAGAAAATGGCGTCAGATAAGGTTCGGAGAACTTTCCCATACTGGAGAAATAGAACGTTTTGCAATATGGTAATTTTATTTTACTTGCTTTTCATGGGATCATATCGTTTTAGGTTATAGTGGAGTTAATAATACTATTGATTTTAAAAAAATATCGCTAAGTATTATTTCTGAAAAAGACAATTAGCTCAGCGCACATTACTTAACGCACCTCATTTGTTCTACTTTAATAACAATACAAGAAAGTACCAAATGGGAGAGAGACTTAGAAACGAATTTAATAAAATCAAATAGAATTGCTTTATTTTTTTCAATCTTTTCAAGTAACATATAGGTTGTTATTCGTTTACGATCTATTTATTGTAATATGCTGATTGATATTGTAATATGCTGCTTAAATGAAGGAGCTATGGTCAATTTGTATGTAACAAAATAGATTTCATTTCATCATTTCCTGGAATATTTTACCTGTTTATGATGTGCCATATGCCCACGTTTTCCTTAATTATGATTTTTGAGCACAAAATGTGAATTTTATGCCCCTATCGAGGGCTAATTCAAAAGTGTTTTGAATTACAACCAAATTCAAAACAAGCGAAAAATGGTCACCCCGGAGGGCTTCCTTCAGCATTGTGTACGTCATAAGAAAATTTCTTTTCATCTGACCTATAAGCACCACAGATACCTAACTCGCTCCACTATGTTTATACTTTCACCGCGGTTATAACCCAGATGTCAACATGATTAAAAGCACTTAGAGCTTCTCAGCAAACATGGTTGGCTCATTAACGTTGAAAGCCCGTTTTTTGATTTTGGCTGCAAGATTTCTAACCGCGTCCTCCTGTTCTGTACTACCAGAGGGAAATTTAACCATCGGGCTGATCCTTCCGTACAGCCGCTCGGCTGGCGGAAGTCGAGCTGTTCGAGGTAGGGATTACGCTTCTGCTATGACTGTCGCGGTGGACAACATCAATAAAGATCCAAACCTTCTACCTGGAATTCGCCTCGGCTTCATCTGGAACGATTCTGAGTGCATAGAAGAGAATTCAATCCAAACGTTCATAAGTCAGTGGGAGAGGAATGTGGATGGCTTTATTGGGTTTGGTTGCAACTGTCACACCCAAGCTCGAATGGCTGCGGCCTTGAATTTGCCTGTGGTCTCACATGTAAGTATAATTATTTTTCTGGACTAAATTCCTCACGTCAGGATGAAGATAACTAAAATTTCTCTAACATTTAAACCCTTTCCGATCTCAGTTTTCAGTTTTTGATTACATACTGAGCGTCGTTTCTTATGCCAGATAGGGTATTAGAAACTTGCCCGCAAACTGTTACAAAACAGCTAGATGTCTTGGTTGGATTTCTGAGTCTCGTTGAAGCTAAATTGTTTTCGCTGAAATTTCACAGTTACAAAGGTCTTTAAAAGACAAGAATACGTACTTAGAATATGCCGTAGTAAAATCAAGGCTTGTGCCAGTATTTTCTCTTTTTCATGCAGAAGATTAGCAAATAAAAAAACCAATTAAACAGCGTTCCCCTCAAAGATACCGCAAGAACAGCGATAGAGGTGCTAAAATTAATTCTATTTGCCACTTGTCAAGGCACATTTGGCCATCTAGAATAGTCAACAGTCTGAGTTGTGTGTTAAAAAAAGCTTTCTCAAAATGCAGTAAATGATTCAGAATTCTATAATGACTCTGAGGTGTCAGCACAAAAAAAGTAAAAATTGTCGGGAAATAATATTCAGGATAATTTTTGCACATATAGATTTTTAAGTTAGATTCCGGTATTTTGTCTTCTGTTACCAAATAGAGGAAATGGTTTGAAAATTAGTCAATCACGGCAACGTCGCTGATCATTAGTCTGCTTTGTAGTAGATAAATTTTTTAGAAAGATAAAAAATCAGGCGGTTTGAAATCAATAAAAATCAGTGAACTGGCACGTTTTGTCAGTCATATTTATATTTTTTTTGTAGAACTTTCCAAGCCACCCTTGGTGTACCTAGGCATCTTAAAACAAATTCGGGAGCACTAATCTCTGAACGAAAGGCCTATTAAAATTCTAGCAAGCTTACAACAGCTTCCATTCAGAAAAACATTTCAAATGATGCCTGCAGGAGATTGACGGATGTTTCCTTTACAGCTAAATAAATTAACATGTAAATTTTCGACCGTTTTACCATGCATATGACCAAGCTGAAAGAATCAACTTAAAGGACCCATAGATGCTATTTTCATGAGGATGATTTGTTTTCAAAACATTTAGCCAGAACAGCAAAGAAAAGCAAGTATAAGAGGAGCAGCTGTTCATATACCATGCAGTGACTCACAGACTAAACCGAGTCATTTGGCATTGCTTGCTAGAACATTTATTATCTTATATTCAGATTTCATATTAAAAAAGACAGAACTAGATAAAATTTTGATTGCTATTTCTTGTTTGTCAGCCTAGACTTCGGTAGTTAGTTTCTTAAATACCAACTATTCCATACGTGATAGAAAAGGAAATGCCATCTGCAGGTTTTCTTCGCTGATCGCTATTGTGTTCGGGTCTTTTTTTTGCATTAAAATCAAACGGGTTCGTACAACAACCTTCTTAAAATCAACTTTGAAAACTGTATTGTTTCGAAACAAGCAGAGCTGTTGCATTGCTAAAGCAACCTCGTTCCCTAGGTCTCTCTTCTTACAGGACGGTAAGATGAGAGACACTGGGAACGAGGTTGTTGCTAACGCTATGGTACAGCAGACCATACAGGAAATCAAACTTGGACGGCCTGATGCAGAGTTCTGCGCGCCTGCATACTTATCGAACTATGCCACTGGGTATCGACAACATCAGTAATTTGTGTTTTTTGCCTTCCCTCATCAAGCTATGCACATCGGAACAAGTTTCCAACAAAGAGCTTTATCCAACTTTTGCGAGGACAATCTTTGACGACAACAGTATTGCTCCATCGGTGTCGGCGATATTGAACCATTTTAACTGGAACTTGGTGGGAATTATCAGTGAAAACGGGCAGAGCTGGCAACGAAGAGGAGACTTTCTGAATGCGTTCTTGAAATCTGAAGGAAAAACTGTATCACTGCATGGGAAGGTTCAGTATGGCTTGTTATATCTCAGGAGCAGCGAGCACAGTGCACATTATGAAGAAGTGATGAGGCAAATGAAGGACAAAGCTAGAAGTGAGTTTTTTCTTACATCATGTTATGTCATTGCTTATGT
This sequence comes from Catalaphyllia jardinei, assembly GCA_022496165.2. Classification (NCBI taxonomy): domain Eukaryota; kingdom Metazoa; phylum Cnidaria; class Anthozoa; order Scleractinia; family Caryophylliidae; genus Catalaphyllia; species Catalaphyllia jardinei. The sequence goes on from CM042751.1 coordinate 30,876,570, forward strand.
ATAAGCCTAATTAGCCTTGATATATATGCTGTCCACTCGTTTTGATCTAATAACATAACTGATGAAGCCGACAACTACAGGACACGCTACGAGCGTGCGCAATCAGACCTCACAAGAGACTGAAAAACATTTTTAAATTACATGAAAAGGGGTAAGTTCGGCAAGTGTTCGTCGTTTTAATTACTGGGCCCGTACAATGACTATGACTCTGAAAAGGTGACCTATCTGCGTTGTAATAAACCAAAACTTGGTTGTCATTAGACTACGAGTAGTCCTTTTTTTCGTTCCGAAAGGTTTCACCCTAAATAAACGGCGGGGAAAAAAGCTCGGGCGGCTATTTTTTTCTCGCGGTTTTTGTTCGCGCCAAGCTCAACGGACTAAGCAAAAGAGCGAGTACTCGTGGTCCAGGTTTTTATTGACGTTAACAATCTTCGGACTCATTTTGTTTATGTTATATTCAAAACTTTCGGATGGTGCTGGACTTGATTCACCCTCGGCATTTCCCCTTACGAACTTGAACATGTTCATAAAAAATGAAAACTAGTTGCACCCCCGCGTATGATTAATTTAAATCGGAACTTACTTTTTCCACCTTGACCTCTTGGACATGAAAGTATGATGATCTATGATCCCTTAAAGTAATTTGGTTTTATCAACTAAGTTGAGCGGATGGATTCGCTCCGACGAAGGGCTAGCGCTCGAAACGTCAGCTTTCGAATCTCTTTACGGTGGCCAATTCACATTATCAACTTAGTTGATAGAACCAAATTACCTTGTAATACTCTCCCACCGACGCAGCACCACAGTTTCTTTAGAAACGTACCCCCTTTACTCGTATGATCCCTTAATATTGTTTTCATTAGCTAATAAGCGCCAGGAATAGTTCTACAGGAGCGTAAAAGTTTACGGGACAATGCTGAAAGGAATTATGCGTAATGTTAGATTAATCTCAACGACTGATCGAATTTCCTTGTGTTTCAGCCTGATAAAAGGGGAAAAAAATATAATTCAAGAATTATTGCATCTGTGATTTCTCTCTCCTACCCGCTAAAACACCGTGGTCAAAGATAACAGTAAACCACCACTACCCTCAATATCTTTTCGTATTGGTACGCCCGTGACTCTTTTTAGCTTTTTCAGGACAACCTCGTGACAGCTTCATACAGTTGGCCAAAATTAGTTGTCGATAATTACATACTTTCGCTGCAAATCAATTTAAATTTGGAGAATAACCTCCTTCCCCTCTCCCCCCTCCCCAATCATACCAATGTTTGGATAAGGGGAACCTTCGCGGAGGCGGTATATCTCCTGGGGAAGGGTGGAGGCTTCGTCCCAGGTTCTTAATAAAGCATCGAAAGGTCTGAAAATCAAACTGCGTTTTTGTGTTTTTCAGTTATCATATTCGCCGTGGAGCGGCGCCTTGTGCGTGAGGGAATGTACTACGCATCGAAACTAGGAATGAACAATGGAGATTACGCCTTCATTGCTTTCGAACTGGATCCAGTCCTGGTTGAAAGATTTATAGGAAGCCCAGAGAAATGGTTTCGGGGGCAATATATACCAACAAAGACTTTAAACGATAAAGAGGAGAGAGAATTTAAGAAGGCCTACAAATCGATGTTAGTCATGGTCTCTAACATTCAGCAGATTGGGAAATATAACAACTTTACTATTGAAATGAAGCACAGGATGTCGAAGCCTCCTTTCTGCAGTGATACCTACGTAGGATTCGAAACATACAATAATGTCTCAGTTCCTAACATTCTCAAAAAGGTAAGTCAGTATTAGCTGAAGATTGTCCAAAAAAGGAAAATTAATTTTGATGTTGACAACCAGCCCAGTTGATTTGAGAGGAAGACTTGTTTGAGGAAGACATGTTAAGGTTTTGAAGAAAAGGTGATTTTTTCAAAATGAGGCAGATATGTCGGTTAGCAAATCGTACCAGAACTGTTGCCAAGAAATTAAAAGAAAAAACTCAAATCTCTGATTCAAAAAGTGGTTTGCGTCAGTCAACGGACTTAAGCCGATTGACTCTTGGGAGCTATTCATTTAAACAAGAGTTCGGAAAATGTGAAAAAAAGGTAGAGGGTCTCAATGGCTTAATGGGGAGGGGGGGGGGGGTCCCTTTGGCGCTTGACGGTTAAAAACAAGTCGTTTTGAGGGTTGACGGTTAAGTTTTAGGTCATTTGACGGTTTACGGTTAATTTTTCGGAATGACGTTTATCAGACGAATTTAAAGCACAAATTTGGCTGCAAGTTCTAATAAAACGATATAATTTTGCTCACATTTGAATACTGGAATTAATCCTATAATTTGTGCACTAAAAATGAGGTTATTGATCTTCAACTATGACATCTTTGTGTATTATTAGCGTAATTACATCATCTCCGTTACCGCTGGACGTATTAAGCGCCTGCTCCACCAATCTTGGTGTATTTGTATGAGGAGTCGTATAAGAAGGTCAAATCTTACCGACGCTTTTATCTGTCTACCCGATTTTGTTATGCCATTTCTGTGTTCTACAATCTCTGATTCTGTTTCATCATAGTCTGTCCGAGTCACTTTCAAATTCGTCCATCTGGAGAGGTTCAGGCTCAGTGACGATGAGGACTTGGGCAATCTGTTTTCCCGTCACTGACAAAAGTGACAACGGTACAATCAGATAACGTAGAAAGCAGTAATGATTAATTAGAAACTGAAGCGGTTGAAGATCTGAAAAGAAAGCTCGCTCCATATTCCAGGTTTTGCCTCCTCATACACAGATGGTGGAAGAGCGCCTGCTTTGTCTTTCGTTGTCTCACTTCGAACGTTTCTCTGCCTCACTGGTCTATAATGTTCTGCCCATTGTTTCATGGTGATTTCCGCCTCTTTTAAAATACTTTCTGCTGGCAATGAGGCCATAAATTTAGCGACACTGAGTGGCATTCTAGTCTGAGGAACAGGGCAGTACGACGCAGGATGTGTAAAATAACTGGCTTTCTACTTCGTTATCCGTTTGAGCGACTCCTTTGAGATAGTTCCAAAGTCCATAGCATACTGAAGTACACTAAACGTCTCATGTTTGAAAGGTTTTCTACTATAGTAGTAAGGAGAGTAGACCAATCGATGTGCTTCGCAAATTCTAAACTTATTTTGTTGATTTTTTTTTCTGAGACGGTCAACAACTCCTCTCAAAAGAAGCTGAACAGACTGTTGCGTCTTCTGTGACACTTTGCCCTGAGGACCATTTGTTGTTGCTGTTTCTTTCAGATTGTTGTCCTTTTTGACTTTGGAAACTGTTGCTTTGAGATAAGTGTTTATTTCATTCACCTTTTGCACCATGTGCTGTGGCGTGATGTCTTGGGCTATAGTTCCCTTGTTGGTTATTCCGAAGCTATCGTGATTCAGGAATAGACCCTTCTCCAAAATGGCGGCCGAAAATTCAAATAACTTAAAATTAGCTAAAATTAAACAGGCATACCAGCACTAGAAAGAACACCTGTACTTTAGTAACCCTGGAACGTTTCAGCATTTCAGGTGTAATATCAGCTCAGTAAATGTAGATTAAAAATTGAAAAATTTACAGACGTTTGTATGACTGAGGGTATGCATTATACCCCCAGTCATACAAACGTCTGTAAATTTTTCAATTTTCAATAATGATTAAACAATAATGATTAAAAATTTATAACGCGCCTTTTCCATGCAAATATGATCAAAAGCGCGTAACAGTTGATACTTAAAAATATTATTAAAAACAAGAAAGAGTAAAAAAAGTAAAATGACCATAAGAATTAAGCATTACATTTCAAAAGCTAATCTAAAAAGATGCGTCTAAAGTACAGATTTAAAACGTTAAAAATTGTCCACAAGGCGGATATGAAGGGTCAGACTGTTCCATAGGGTAGGGGCCGCCGATGAAAAAGCGCGATCCCCTAAAGTCTTTTTCAGTTTTACACTTGGATAATTTAAGGTAAGACCGCTAGCTGAACGGAGAGTATAGCGCGTCTGTACCTTAATAGCAATTAAGTCAGTCAAGTAACCAGGTGCGTGACTATATATAGCTTTGAAAGTGAGAAGAAGTATTTTAAAATCAATATGAAATTTGACAGGAAGCCAATGTAACGAACACAGTACTGGTGTTATGTGGCTATACCCGCCGGGGAACATTTTCTCAGCTGATATTACACCTGAAGTGCTGACACTTTGCAGGGTTACTAAAGTAAAGGTGTTCTTTCTAGTGCTGGTATACGTTTTTAATTTTGACTTATTTGAATTTTCGGCCGCCATTTCGGAGAAGGGTCTATTGTGTTGTACCCGACAGCTCAGTTATTAGCTTCACGTTCCCCGTCGCCGCGTCTGTCACAAATATTGTTTCCGGCCACTACAGTGCAGATTCCGTACGGTTGAACAAAAGTGCCTCTTTTTTCCGTCTCATCTTCATTTCCTTTCTGACCACTCCCCACTAGAACGGTTACTACCTTGTCGACTGGGTCATAGACTTTGATCTGATAAGCTCCAGCTCCTTTCCGCGAATAGTAACTCCATCCTTTTCCAAAGTAACTCGAAAAATCGCTCTTTTCTCATCATCTGCGCATACCAAAACTTCGTCGCTAGCAACACAACGAGCGGCGGGGTTGCGTAAAGGTGGCTCAATTTGAACACGATCCGGATGAGTGACTGATGACTGACGTTTTACGACACCGGAAGTGTTAACCGACGGAAGTCAGTGCTCTCGCTAGCCGGTTTTACTCGACACCAACAGGCACAAATATATATTTCTATGATATATTAAAACGATCATTTATTAACAGCATAAATTGACCCCATTTAAGTCAATCGATCTCCATCGTTTAAGGATATCTGAGAAATTTGACGGTTAATTTTGGCTCGCTCAGTTGACGGTTGACGGTAAAAATATTCCGTTTTTGACGGTTGACGGTTAATTTTTTTGCCATTTGACGATTGACAGTTAACCCCATTGAGACCCTCAAGGTAGCCTTAAAGTAAAATTACCATACCTTTTGTCCGGACAAAAGGTACGCAAAGGTTTGGGAAAAGTTTCCAGACATTTCAGAAACTGTTGAACATCCGAAGGGCGAACCATTCGACCATAAATTCCAGGAAATTCCAGGTAAAGAAATTTCGAAAATTTGAGAACACTTTACCTCGAAAGGTTGTCCTCTTTTCCGGTTGCTGTTCCATTCATCACATGAAATTTCCGGAAATTCAATCCAGAATTTTGGTTGATTGGAAAGCGCCCTGGAGCTCTCGGGGAGGGTCTTTTCAGTGCTTTGTTGCTGATGTACTTTTCTCTGTCCCCATCTTAGGCCCCAATAGAGACGGCCTTCTTGTACGACGCAACATACCTTTATGCTATTGGAGTAAACAAGACACTTGCTGAGGGAAAAAGCGCTAAAGATGGCAGAGCAGTGATGAAAAGTATTTATGGGCATGCGTATTCCAGTAAGAGAGCCATCTGAGGAGATTTTTTTCAGCCAAAAACTGATTTTATGGTCAACTAACACTTCTTTGTTCTTCTCTTTTCAGGTATTCGCGGATTTGATATTTTGCTCGATAAAAACGGAGATGTTAAACACAATCTTACTGTGATGGCCTTCAATCAGGATGACACTGGTAAGATTTTGAGGCCTCTTGATAAATGCGTAACTATTTTCGCAAAAATGAAAAAACCGAAAAGCCTAAAGCCATGGATTACTTTCTCGTACGAAAACTCAAAATGCTGCAATGTCCCGGTGAGCAAAAATGTCGTAAAACGAGATGCTGGTGGAAAGAAAGGCATGGGAAAAGCACGCTGTCATGTTTCAAATGCCTTTATGAGCAGACTGGGGCTGACTGGGCTCACATCCAGTCTGAAAATCTCCAAAATGTCCAAAAACTGCGTTTTTGGCATAAACCTCTGGGAGTCAATGGGTTAATCTCGTTAAATGAACGGTGGTTCCTTTTTACAATCAGGAAAGATCCAAGATAATGCATAATGCAGGTTTATCCCTTGACGTTTCGTTGTGCGACCTTTTCCCGTTTTTATACCTTTAGGAAAAAATCTCTGTCGGGTGTAAGGAAGTAAAAAGAAAGTGCAAGTCTATTTTGCTAGGTAAACTTGTTACAAAATATATATACTAGTGTCTTTACCGCTGTTTTCGGGTCAGTCGAATGGCCCTTTCCCTCTATGAGGCACGCCTGCGGGGAATTATGGTAGTCTTTGAAAAGGAGGAAGAGGTGGCATTACATGTTGTCTCCGAATAGACTCTTTTTGTTTCAACAATTCAAGGAGAAACACTTAGGTCAATTATTATTGTTATTTTGTTTTGTAGGTGATCTCTACTTCGACAAAAAAGGGATGTTTAGTATAGAGAAGAAAATAAATGGCACACAGATAAAATTCCACCTGTATCCTAATGCTACCATCTCGTGGATAAAAGGAGCACCGCCAGCTGATGCCCCCGAGTGCGGTTTTGAAAACGAGAAGTGTGTTGAGGAAGTGATTCCAAAGTTAAGTAAGTCTAACAATGATTGAAATGACGTCATTAAGTGAAAGGAAGTGATTCATTAAAGTGTTTTGCGCATCTTATGACTCTATTTCTATATTAATCAAAACTATAACAAAATTCTCGAACGTGATTGGTCATCAGCAGCCCTGATTAGAGCATTAATTGGACAGTTGCACACGTCATGCTTGTAATTGGACAGTACGCGTCATTTTGTGTGTGCTGTTGCGGTGAACTTTGTTGAGTAAACTGCTGGGTTTTTTCAGCATTCATAACAACGTTTTAAAATCGTTCAGCGCTCAATCGATGGTTTGTTCGTTTCTCCAATTTTGTCATAGTTTTGATTAATTGGTAACAGGACATTGTGTCGTCCAATTCAGTCTGTTGTAATCATACTCGTAATTAACAAATCAGACTCCCGCTTCGCGGTCGTCCGATTTTGTTAATCACTCGTATGATTACAGACCGAATTGGAATCCACTCAGTCCTATTACCATTATTAATCACCATGGAAAAATGGACACTTAGGATAGCTCTTGTCTGCGCCAGTTGCAGGGGCAATTTTCAGTTGTCCAAGTCACTGCAATTTCTCATAACAATTTGTAATCTGGGCTACGTAACAGCCCGTGTATAATTTTTTGACTAAAGAATTCTCGGTCAATAAGAGCCCAAGAATTCCGCCAGTTGCTTGAAACTCTTCTGCCGTGACAATTTACTCAGAGTAAACAGAGGTCAGTGGAACAAAGGAAAACAAAACCTCAAGAAAAAATTGCAGTTGAAGACATTTTCTAAACCCAAAAGAAGAATAATGTTTAATTTAAAACCAACGGAGAGCGTATTTGGATTGGAAGCTAAAATACTAGTGTATTTTTGTGATAATTATCACAGCAGGCAGAGAAAACAAACTCAGAAACTGTAATTTAACAAAGTGTTGGGGGATACTACTGCTAATATACATGTATGTTAATTTTATTTTATGAAGCGGTGGCAGAGATTGTCTCCATCTGTCTTGGTTGCTTTGTTGTTGTCATTCTGTTTGTTGGAGCCATCGTTTATAGGTACGTTTCTCTGTCACGGCCACGAGAGCCAGGCGGCCAACTAGCCGCCTGTGTAGCTTGTAGGTTTTTAAGCAATTTGAGCACGCTAAGAAAGCATGGTAGCCGCGAGATTGTGAGAGGAGAGGGGGGAGGGGAGGGGGAGATTGAATTACCATCTGACCAAACCCAAAGCTTTCATTTCATGCTTGAAATTGTCGTCGGACTAATCATAATTCCTATTTGATATTAGACAAAATTAAAATTAACCGATGGAAAGTATCATGATTTACAGAACTCCATACTGATTACTTATGAAACTAACTTGCAATTGACTCCTCCCTGGATTGGCTTTTAAAGTCGTTCTTTCCAAAGCCGGAACAAAAAGCTGAAACGTTCGTCGAATTATCACAAAATTTGCAGCTTACGAGCAGGTATTCAACTGGATCATAGAAGTTGCTGAAATTAAATGTTGTGCCTCAACTATTTGTCTTTAGGAAATGCAGTCTCCATTTGTTTTACATATTACGTGAGATTTGTTATTGTCGCAATCTCTGGTACACTTTTTGAGCTCTAATCAGAAATTAAAACTATTTTCCTTGACAGGAAGCAGAAGCTTGAAAAGGAATTAGCGAGTAATTTATGGCGAGTGAATTACAGCGAAATATCTCTGCGGACCAACGGAAGACTGCCAGGATCCCTACGAAGCCAGGTATAACGCGTTTACTATTAATTTGTTATGATTTAGCGGTTCTTGTAGAGTTAATCCTGATCAATGGGCCCGCCCAGGATGTACGGCTCTCGTTCTTTAATTCATTTTAATAAAATACGACTTAGTCTGGGTCCGGGACGAGAAATATAATTCGCTTTTACTGGATCTTACTAGATCCGGACACCACGACAGTGAGCTCATATTATTTACGTAAAAGTGTATTGTATCCTAGGTTAGCTTGGTTTCCACCGAGAGCTTTGATAACCTGAATACACGCCAACTCTTCACATTGGTTGGTTATTGGAGGGTGAGTTATGAACAGCTTTCTTACATCTACTTTCTTGTAAACTATCAAGTTAAAAAACAAATAATCAAACAACAACAACTAAAACAAAAATCATTCACGTGCCGAGCCAATGTCGTTTAATTACATCCCGACGCCATAGCGTTTCCTCATAAAGGCTGAAAATAAGAGGCGTGGGACTTGATGATTAAGGAGATAAACGCGAAACAGTATTCTGAGTGGAACGGCTAGTTCTGAAACTGCGGGAACATCGCGCTTCAGAAGGACATTTGGGAAAGGGTACATGACATGGGCCACCCAAAATTGGAAGCAAAAATGCATGACTAAAAAGTGTTTGATTGGCTAACAGTAGATTACCTGTTTTGCTCAGTCCAATACAGTTGCTATAAAGAAAGTCGACAAGAGAAACATTGAACTCACCAGGGAGATCAGAGTTGAGCTTAAACAGGTGAGTGCTAAATAAAAATAATGTACCAGGACATAACAACACAAAAGTGTTCGAGTTTTTTCTGATATAAATGATGTGTACAGAGAAAGAGTACAATTGCGAACGGCTGCTTTTACATAAAGTTTGTAAAAAATAAACAAGAATGGGTGTAACTATATAAATTGAAGACGGATTATGAATGGTTAGTCAGTTCAATCAATTTAATGACAATTCAACGATCAATTTCATCTATCTCTAGATGCGCTATGTCCGTCATGACAACTTGACGCAGTTTATGGGGGCATGCGTCGACAGTCCGAACATTTGCATTTTGTTCCAGTATTGTCCAAAAGGCAGCTTACAGGTAATTCATTTGACACCTTTGAATGCAATGGCCCTGTCACACGTCTGGGCTCCTATGCGCATGCGTACGACAAATTGCTGGTCCATGATGTTGCAGTTATGGACAGCTGTTTCGTCTTACTTGGAACATGTTAGCATGACATAATTACAAACAGGAGCGCATAAAGGGTAGAGAGGTTATTACGTGCGAGAGTTTGGCTATTCAGAAGGTAAAGCAATAAGATTTCGCTTCACCATGTAATATCAATAATTTTGATGGCATCAAAAATACTGGAGGCTGAATAGGGTCCTTTAAGCTTCATGGTCTCTTGTTGCATAAAACATCTTAAAATCGTCGACATTTAGAAATTCATGAGGTCGACTTGTGGCAAGTCTAGTCGAAATTGTGCCGTTGTTTACACTAGCTGCTAAAATAGAGCTTGTTTTAAGTCGCAGCCCCAACTGCTCTTGGTGTAGAATCCAGCACTGAGATAGAAGTTTATAAAATTATCCTTTAAGCAACAGTCATTAATTCTGTAATGCATTGAGCAATTTCTATCTTAGGATATCCTTGAAAACGAGGATGTTAAACTGGACACCATGTTTGTGACGTCACTGGTAACGGACATTGTTAAGGTAATCACTGCTGATCAGCGATCTTTTGCAAATGCTTGAAACCCGTTTCAAACTGATGAAGAAACGGACTATTGCCTGATTTCATACCATGAGGGACTAGGTACAAGTCTCTAAATTATGGGATTAGAAACAATTTACTAAAAAATGTATGGAAATGCGGACAAATCCTGACAAAAGTCCGGATTTGTCCGCATTTCCATACATTTGTTTGTAATTTTCTCACGTTTTTAAATGCCTGTATCTCAGTCAAAACTGGCCTGATTAACACCAAACTTAGGGATTTTGGGAATCTCGGCGTGCTCTTTCTGACTATGGGGATCAATAGTTGCTAATCCCATAATTTAGAGACTCCTACCTAGTCCCTCACGGTATGAAATCAGGCAATATCCTTGACCACCTTGTCTTGTTTAGGGAATGGCTTATCTTCACAGCACAGAAATAAAATCGCACGGAAATCTGAAATCCTCAAACTGTGTGGTGGATGGCCGCTGGGTGCTGAAGATTACAGATTACGGGCTCACCAAGTTTAGAGCAAATCAGGCTGAGAGAGAAGAAGGGGATTACGCCAGATTTTATCGTGAGTCTGTTAACAATTAGTACCTTGAAAACTAAAACCGAGTCTCAATAAAAAGACTTCATGTTGTATCCTTTTTCATATCACCAATGTTTGTGAACAACTACAAACTAGCCAATAAACTGTTAATAACCAACTTGTTGCCGTGCAAGTAAGAACGCCTCGTATAATATTTCCTGTACATGTGATATTCGAACATGGTTCTTAGAAGTCAAAATATAAATTCTGTATGCCGATTATTCAAAGAAATCTTTATTAACTAGCTTTGGAAAAGATGTAATTAAAGGCATGATTTTTAAGTGTGGTTACAATGTACGGTTGACAGCCAGCAAATAGAATTCGACCCAGTTATGTTCACGATTTGTAAGTTACATTTGAGTGCTACTTGCACCCGAGTTCTGGTACATATTGACGGAGTCAGCCACTTTTAACCTTGTAGAAACGTTGTTCATATCACATGATTCAACTTCTTTTGATGCCTACCTTTCTGATAACTAAACTGTTTTTTTTCTTCAGGCATGGTATGGACAGCACCCGAGATACTGCGTTTGGCGAAAGAACACCAGGTTCACGGGACACAGAAAGGCGATGTTTACAGCTTTGCCATTATATGCCAAGAGATGCTGACTCGCTCGGGTCCTTTCGACATGTCCTACTACCATACCGAACCAAAAGGTACAGGCGAGCTGCTTTTTTCAATAACCTACCAGTGTCATGTGTGAAGTGTTACTGAATCCTGTCCAAACGGACTCGCAAATGGTCGTAAGTAGTCGCAAGTTGAACTTGCGTTAAGACTTGCGTTGGATGGCCAAACGGACTCGCAAGTTTCCTCGCAAGTACACGAAGTCACAATAAAACCCATTTCAAGGCAGAAATATCCTGTATTTTTTTACCGAATAAAGCGTTAATGGACGTCTCTCAACTTGCATTAACTTGGGTTGGGTAGCCTACATCGCAGACGCAACCTACCACGGGTCACTAACGGGTAAAGCTCTCGATCAAAGTGAGCGCAAGTCATCGCAAGTCAAACGCAAGTCAAACGCAAGTCAAACGCAAGTCAAACGCAAGTCAACGCTAGTGCACGAAAGACCTGATCAAACAGAATCACAAGTAGACCCAAGTTTTCAACTTTCAACTCCGTTCGACTAGAGCTTTAAACCGATGCTGTTTTAAAAAGTAATATCGATGAATGGGCGAATACGTTGCTGGCGAATGGACACTCGAGCTCTGAATAGGCAAAAGGAAAATAATGTCAGTGAAATATTATTCGATTGCTGCAAGGATTCCCACAGGAAGTGTTTCTTCCCTCTTCAAATGTACCATTTAACGACCGCTTGACGCTAATTGTTTCTGTCCTCTTCGTTAATTTTTTTGCAATCCCAGAAATTGTCCAGCGAGTGATGATGCAGGAGTTTCCTCCTTTTCGTCCAAAGCTTAGCAACATCGCGAAACAGTACGATGTCCCTGGCTTGGTACAAATGACGGAAAAATGTTGGAATGAGCAGCCCGAAGCTAGACCTGAGTTCGAGGATTTAAAGCGACAAATCCGAAAGATGTCTGTTGGAAGGTAACTCTTTATAGCCAGCTAATACCTTAGAAGGCAGCCTAAGTCTTTAGTTATATTTTAATCATCAGCCCGCGATTCCTCTTGTTGAGCACAATACATGTACGTAAAAATTCTCTTACAGAAGCCAATTGTTCTAGGAACCCAAGTTAGAATATAAACGTCCAAAGGAAACTTGAGAGACGTTCCAAATACTACCATCTAGGCCGGTCTGTAACGTCTACCACATTCCATCTTTTGGTAAATCAAAGAGTTGATTTTCCTGTTGCACTCGCATAAAGTAGAACAACATAAAGTAGAACAGCACTTTCTAACCGATGTTGCTATGGTGCCTGTTTGTAGGCAAACGAACATAATGGACAACATGGTTAATATGTTGGAAAAGTACGCGAACAATCTTGAAAGCTTAGTGGAGGAAAGAACATCACAATTGGCAGAGGAAAAACGAAAAACTGACAATTTGCTTCACAGAATGCTTCCTCCGTAAGTTTGATTTATAGTATTAGATCATTTATTTGTACTGTCAAGCGCGGATTCTAGTTTAGATGAACCGTTATGCATGTTTAGCAAGGAAAGGTACTTTATCCTCAAGGAAGCTTTTTTCCATCCAAGTGCATTCAAATGTACCACACACGCAAGATCACTAGAGAACTCTTTCAGACTGACCTTACGGGCACATTTTAACATTTAAGAATTTTGTTTTGTTTTATTACGTTGCAAAATATTAACTTGGTCACATGCACCTGCACTAGCATTCCGTGGCGGATGGGCAACCTTAATTCTGTTATGTATAAATGTAAATGTAGTGTACCGCCAAATGCTCACGAGGCAATCTGGCGCACTGTGTTCTTCCAGCAACCCTTCAAGATAAGAGGGGAGGGGAATAGCACACTCACTTCATGTGACGGAAACAAGGTTATGCCTCGACTGTGTGGGTTTCTTAGCTCTTGAGCATATCTTATCTTTCCCGTTTATTTTCAGATCCGTTGCACGTGATCTGATTCAAGGAAAAAGCGTTGTACCTGAAAACTTCGACGAGGTATCAATTTTCTTTAGTGATATCGTCGGGTTTACCTCTTTGTCTTCGGAAAGCACCCCTTTCCAGGTAGGATATAAAAACCCTTTCAGTTTCAATAGGCTCTAAATTACTTCTGCCACGCAATTTTTAAACTATTGCCTTAGATTTAGCGTAAAGAAAAAACAATTAATTACAATATCAAGAGAGGACGCCACATCAGTCTTGGCTGGTTTTCATGCAAGTCCTCTATCATGATCGAACTGGAACTTCGAGACGTTGGCTTTTCATGGAGGCAGAAAAAAAAAA
>CM042751.1:30894975-30902475 GCA_022496165.2 Catalaphyllia jardinei
ACAATACTCCTACACTGGAAAACAAATGTTTTCCTATCAGGCAATAGACCTCTGGCGCGATATCCCTTATTACTTGAAAGATCTCAGTACATTTACCTTCGCCAAAGAAATAAAACATTATTTACTGTCAGAACAATACTCTAAGAAATTTGAATAGTAATCCAACATTTATTACAACTTCATTAAGCATTATTTTTTTTTCTCTCCTTGTTGCTCTTTTCCTTTTTCTTTTTTATTAAAATAACTTTAAATGGTTATAGGGGCTAACTCGAAAACCTTACGGTTCCTTTAGCCTCTAGGCTCTGTTTTTGTAACAACAACTTTATTTATTAATTAATTAATTATTCTTTATTGATTTACCTAAAATGTATAATAATTTAATAATGTAAAAAATAATTTGTATGCCAATAAAGGTGATTGATTGATACATTCGGTGATGTTTGCACTTGTTTTCTATTCCGTCTCATCAGGTCCTGTCGTTGCTGGTGTGGTTGGTAACACTATGCCTCGATACTGTTTGTTTGGCGACACGGTCAATACCGCTTCAAGAATGGAATCTAACGGAGAAGGTAAGTGTTGCCAGCCTAACCTAACTTCAATTCACTTAAGCAAGCGAAGTTGCTCTTTTTTGTCAGCCAATCACCACTGGTTTCCCCTTATTCATGTTTCCCCGCCTACTGCATCAGTCTCAGACAGACAGACAGACAGACAGACAGACAGACACCTTTATTTAGTTATGAAGCTCAGCACCAGTAACATGTTTACCTGCGCTCGGCACCAGTTTCATGTCTTTCCACTACGCGTACCGGTTTAATGTTTTTTTTTCCCCGCTCAGCACTAGTTTCCTGTTCTGCCTGCGCCTGGTACTATTTTCATTTCTTCACACTCCCTGCACCAGTTTTCTGTTTTCCTGCCCTCGGTACCAGCTTATTCCGGTTTCAGGATCGAGCATGAAGCGACCGGGAATAGTTCCACTCCTCCCTGGATGGGATGCTAGTCCATCGTAGGGCTATCCCCAGACATATAATTCGCCAGTACCCATTTATACACCTGGGTGGAGAGAGGCATTGTGAGAGTAAAGTGTCTTGCCCAAGAACATAACACAATGTCCCCGTTCAAAGCTCGAACCCTGACCACTCGCTCCACAGTCCAGCGCACTTACTGCGCCTCCCACTTTCCAGCGCTCGGCGCTAGTTTATCCCCGCGCTTGGCGGAGTGAGTTAATTTTTTTCTGCCGTTCCGTTGATACTGTTTGGTCCTGAATGGTTTATGATACTACCATGGCGATTAGTTTTGAACCTCATTTAAGTTTAGTTTCACAAACACTTGTAACGTGAAGTTGTATTGTTTTCAGCACTTAAGATTCACATTAGCCCAGAGACCAAGAAACTCCTGGAACGTCTTGGAGGCTACCACATTCAGACAAGAGGAGAAGTTTTCCTGAAAGTAAGATTTTCTTTATGCTCAAAAGCTTGACTAAATTCAAGCAAATTATCAACTCAAGACAATAGCCCCACACAATTCTAAGCTTTTTTGATTGTTTGTGTCAAACGGAACATGCTGAATTAAAAAAGCCACAGTTCGCTTTCAGCGTGAATTTCAGTAATACACCGTTGTTTTTCTTTTTCATTTGCTATCAATTATTATCACCATAGCAACCAAGAACCGCCCTTACGTTACAAACTTCACGTTCGTTGCATATACAAGTACAACATTCACCACGAGCCACCCCTCCCGACCCCGCTATCACAAAGGTAAAAGCCCTGGTACGTTGACACAACCAATCAGTTTAAAATTGATTGCTGTCGTAATTACGATTGACGGCGGTCTTTATTATGTTTGGCAGCAGTTGTGAATTGACGTTTGAAAATCTTTGTTACGCTTTCGGTGATTTTAAAAACCGCCACACATTTTCCAGGGTAAAGGTACCTGGATCACGTTCTGGCTTGAAGGATCAGAGATGGCGCCAAGAACTCATGGACTAAATAAAGACAAACTCAAATCACCACAACTAACCAAGCGACGCCAGAGTCGAGGCTGGAAAATGGTTAAGGAACTACTTCCAAAACTTGCTAAGCAGTCCACCGCTAACGGTGTTCTTTTAGCTGCAAAGACGCGTGCTTCGCCAAAGCGGTACGTTCAGCTTCCACCAATAACATCATAAAGTTTTATCCGGGACAACTAGAAGGCATAATTTACGACTCGTGTCCAGTCATGGTCTTGTCAACACGTTGCCGGTCATACAGTTCCACTCAAAACGGTAGTGAATAAAGTTTTAAAATGTGTTAAAGTACAAGCCCGAGGGTCGACGAATGTCAACATGTCTGCAATCGATTATTTCCAGATGACGAACAGAAATAAAGAAGATATTTCAACCTTGTTAGAAACTCATTAAGAGAGAGAAATTTCTACTGAGGCATCTGACAATCTTGGAGAACAGTAATCCACCCGGTAAAGACTTTCTCGCGGTAAAAGATAAACATGCAAGAACTTAGGAGGTGATCGATCAGGAGAGCATTACAAATATATCGTAAAGAGTTATCATTGCGTCTGCGTGGCTAACACACGCGTGTCATATTCTTCAAGCGCGAAAATTCACACTCCACCTTTCACGAATGAGCACGGACACACTTAACAATTTGAAAACGTTTGTTGCTCTGCCCTTGTTGCTTATTATTTATACAAGAACTGTGAATCTGGATACCTTAGGTCCAGTTCAGTCAGATACAATAACATTAAACAGTCTGTTCTTATTGTAGTGAAAGTAAGAAAATTTGACCACTAATTTCAAGTATGGCCAATTCAAATTATGCCGTAAACAGTGACACTGCAGTGACATCTCAATTCAGATTGCTGAATCATTGAGTCATCATTCAGTTTTTTCGTTGCCTTTTGTTTCCACGGGCGATGAGCGACCTAAATCAAACCTACGATCAAAAAAGTAGAGTCATTATGGGTCTATTATAACATTTGCCAGCTCATTTGAATCCTGAGAACCGGAAGTTTGTTTGCCCTTTCCGAAGCATAGCCAGATTTACTGGCGAAAAACACATTCGATACCGTTGAGACATGTTTAAGCAAGAGAGCCAACAAAGCAAAATAATTTGGATTATTTGCATTTCGACAAAAGAACCGACTTATCTCTGTATAATTATACGTGCTATTCCTTAACGTTGACAGCTATAAAGAAGGTTAATAACCAAAATCATCTAATCGAAATATGTTTGTCTTTTAGCCGGTCCAATATTGTCCGATCGAATATTGGACCAAGTAAAGCTTCTGCCGGTTGTTTAAGGAAAGGCGAGTTATAAATGTCTTAATAGCCAAGCATGCTAAGTGTGGTTAATAAGATAAAATAACTGTTTAACTTAAAATCCGATCAGATGCTTCCTGATCCTCCAGCCCAGAAACCACTGCTCCAATTGCCCGAGGGCTTGATATCAGCTTTAACGGTCATCCAATATTGCCTTTTAGATCATATATAATTTAACCAAACGCTTGCGAAAATTCCCATTTTCGCAGCATCGAGTGAATCGAACAGTTTCGAAATCCAATCGAATCAAAACATTTTCTTTCGTTTAAAGTTCTTAATTTCTACCACCACGTTAGTTTGCGTTTAGCCTGGACGATATTTGTTTCCTGATGTAAACCCCTTTGTTTCACTGGCCATTAGTTCTCTAGTTGGCAAATTAATAACTCATATCTTCGTTTGGGTGTATCTAAGTCAACGGCATTTGCACAACATACAGCACCGCGTATATATCATGCAATCTGCATGGTCTGTATTTAAATATACTTGAAATTAGGAGCAAATAGACTGTGTATAAATTGTATAAAAAATAAAGATCTTTTTGATACCAAACATTTGTTGCATTTTCGTTTCTAATTTAGTAGTAAGCGCTAGCAGTCTTAGTGGTTCGTGTTAGACCTGATAGATAGATCTTGGGCAAGGCTAGCAAAATTTATTCCAAACTACCTCCGGGAACCGAGTGACGTATTTTCCAAAAGATTGAGGATATCGATGACGCCTGATAGCCTGCTTTTCCCGGTATTTTTTGGTCACGAGTCATTTTGTCTGTATAATAAGAATAACCTTACACAGGGGGTTGAAGATATGAATTTTACTTTCCTGTGTTAAAAAACACACTTTACTCATTCCATTCTCTTGTTCATAAAACATTGTTATAACGTAATCACTCGAAAATAAAAGTCATATCTTCGCATGATCGTCGTGTGATATCCTCCATACTCGTAGCATACGGATAAAAGTTATTCAAGAGCTCAAGTTCAAGGCAAAATATGCAACGATAAGAGTTGTGTTTTGATAACTGAACGAAAACATATAGATCGTCACAAGGTTAGTTTCTAAACTTGATAAGGTGGCACTTTTAAGGCGGGGGTACACATGAATAGGAGTGAAATCTGAAGTAATATTAAAAAGGAATTGTTAGGATTAAAATGGATGGGAAACACTACCAGAGAGCCCCAGGTTGGTAGGGGACTGTTTGTTGTCAATCTACTTATTATTCACTTCAAATTTCAATTTTCCAAATCTATCAAATCTTCAACATTCAATAATTTTCCCAATTTAACTATCCTTTGAGAAAAAATATCTTTTTGCCAAAATGGCCAAAAATGACCCAAAAATTGACACAAAACCGCGGTACAATGGTTAATGAAATAAGCATAGAGATTTGGCGTTGCTTGAAACGTTACCAAGACTGTGTTAAGTGACGTCAAAACAGCTTTCACGCGTATACCTGAATTACAGTCAAACTAAGTGAAGCGTACCCCTCAAGATTGCATTAATGAACTGATTATTTGAAATTTGAACCCGCTAGCAGTCCGGGCCATCGCCAGAACTGGACATATGATTTCCTGTACTCTGATTGGCTCACGCAAAACCAAAACATTGCCTAGACCGCGAAAGGACTAAGACCGAGAGGAATGGCGAGCAAAAGAAATAATGTCGGAGGGCCGTCGCATAACAAACTACAACGATAATACGGTGGAATCCTCCTCATCTAGTAATCCCACGATCTCTGGAACCTGCGAATAATTCGGACTAATAATCATTTTCCTTGGATTCTTGTGATTAGTTTACTCCCGATTCGAACCAATTTTCTTCCATCGTATCAAAGCTTACTTGTAGTTTCAATAACTGTTCACAAGCATAATGATATGCTTCTGACTGTACTAAATCTTGACCCTTTTTCAACACGTGCTCTGGGTCAGTGAATCTTAACAATCTCAACTTTTTTGATTTGAATTGATTCAATATACAATATAGAACAGGTTAGCATTGTTTTAAAACTGGAACATTTCCATGTGTCATGTCATATATATGGGAGTTTTTCAGTGATTTTTAGAAGATGACGCTTCAAGTGTCCTTGAGCAAAAGTTCCAATATTTTATTCAGATTGTATGAATTCCTTGTACATTGGAAAAATAGGTAATAAAAGTAAATGTTTACTTTTATCTAGGTTTAAAAATATTGTATGTCACAACACTATTATAATTTAAATATAATTTACAATTTATTTTAGACATGTTTCTTTGCTGCTGCCTCAGACACTTCTCTCTTCTGCACACCAAAATTGTCACAGGATTTGTATTCTGTGTGCATGCAAGGTTATGACCTACTAATTCACTAAAAGCATTTTCAGCTTTTCTTAAAGAGCTACTTCACTAAAAGCATTTAATAGTCATTAGGTTATAACATTGTTATTTTCATCATATCACTTCATGTATCAAAAGTAAAATTTATATGTACTCTTATTTCCATGTCTTCAAAACCATTAATGGAAAATCCTATATTGACCTTATTGCATTTGTTATTTTGGTCACTTTTTTGAAGCTTTCTCCTCCTTTTGCACCATGCAATAGCCAGTTGCAAGGAATGACTGCACCACCTATTTTTCGCCCATTTCTGTACAGAGTAACAAATGACTCAACCTTGAACCATAACATGCACATTCTTTGTAGATGTCAATCTCTATATGCAGATGATGATAGAGTTTAGTTAAGAGAAACAATAAATGATCAATCAATTGATCAATAAATGTGTTTTGTTATAGTATGTTGATGTTGTGGTTTCATTATTGCCATTTAGGAAAATCTCCAGAGCTGCTCAGGTGACAAACCTAGGCCTCAACCCCCACCTATCCTTTCATATTTCAGTTGTTACCTACATGTATTCAGGAGGGCACATGGGTATGGCTGAATGCATTTCACAAGGTCCAGGGAATTTCAAGACCTTTCATGATCTTCCTTTATGACTACTCCCCCCTGGATGGGATGGTATTTCAAGACCTTTTGTGACTACTCCCCCCATGATGGGGAATGCTATTTCAAGACCTTTCATGACTAAGTCAGTCTGCCCCACCCACTCCCCGCCCCAAACACACACACACACACCATGCATACCCAATCATAGAAGCCGCATCACATAAACGGTCCATGCTTTATTTGTTACAACTAGAAATTCAAAAAATTCACGTTCAGAATGCTATATGCATTTCAATATTTTGGTTTCAACAAGAAAAGCACATGGTGCAAATAATTTACAAAGCCCTGCTGGAGATATTCTTACTGGAAAGTATGAAATATACATATTTAAATTCATATAAACTTACAGATTAATTTTCAATACTTTCAACAATATGTGTTACATACCATGATTACAAAACTATAAACAAGTATTTTAAAAAACAGGTATACATGTAGCTAATATTTCTATCTCACAAGGACTGGGAACTACCAAATTCACAAATTTAATTGGGTAAAATGGATATTGACTGCGGTCTAGATTTTCCCATCTAGACCGGCAGCTAGACCAGCAATGTTTTGAAGGGAAAAAGGTTGCCAACTAAAATGCAAAATCATTCACTGTTTTCATCTAAGAATATTTATTTCGGTATTCGCCAAAAAGCTGATGAGAAAAAAAGTAAAGAGTACAAACAAAGTTTGGAAGAATTAAATTCGGCTCATCACCGTTTGCAAGTAAAATGTAAGTTAGTACAAACCAGTTTTAGAAAACAGTCCTAAGAAAGCACGCGCGCTGATTGGTTAAAAAGCCTGTTTGTATAACTCGATGGAGGCACAGAACTAAGCGCGCGCTGTTGACGTAGTGATGGCGCGAGCAAAGAGAATTTACATTTTGATAATCAAAGTTAACAATTTGTTTTCCTTTTTTCTCGTCGTGGTGTTTTCTAAAAGAAATAGAAAACATGTACTCCGTGTTTGTATCAAGTTATACAAACACTCGTGAAAGTTTTGGAGAACTCGCCTGCGGCTCGTGTTCCCACAGCATTTCTCGTTCTCCCAAACTTCCACTCGTGTTTGTATAACTCGATACAAACACGGTACATGTTTTCTATTTCTTAAATATTAAACGAATTAAATTATTCTTGTTTTTGCCATATAATAAACGTCTTATTAACCGGGCTAAGTTGGTCAGTATGGGAGTATCTTGACCTCAGTTGTGTGTACAGACCTCGG